>CM024762.1:62895637-63027943 GCA_014218235.1 Colocasia esculenta
TAAGAAATCATTACGGCGAGCAAGTTGTTGCGATTCTAAAGAAATCGTTATGATCACTTAAGAAATCGTTGTGACGGAAGTCGTTATGAGTTCTGAAAAAAATCGTTGCGATGACTTATAGAATCGTTGTGAGAATGATTTGTTTGTAATCAAATGATGTCACAGTAAAGAAGTCGTTCAGACACTTAAGAAATCGTTATGAATTCAAATCGTTATAGCACTAAAGGAAGTCGTTGTGACTTTCAACAGAAGTCGATGTGTGACTTAGGAAATATGATCTTGAAAAGATAAAAGCTTCAGAAAGGTAATACTTACCAATATTGGCTTGTTTGACCTTGGTATATTTCTTGTACTTAAGACTTATCAAGAATGTGTTAGAACTTTTTGATAGGATTTTGTTTGGTTTTGTTAATCACCAAAATGAATATGTAATTAATTAAAATTACATGGGGACAGACTGAGCATCAATTTCCCTTTTTGGTGATGACAAAACTTAACAATAAGCATGAATAAAGAATCTGAATATTTGCATAATGTATTTCAGACATGCTAAGTATTTTTCTCCCCCTTTTTGTCATTAAGCAAAAAGATAATCTGAGACAAAGAATGAAGAGAAAGGATAAGCAGAGACAAGCAAATGTAGTTTATTCATTCTGAGGAGGTACAGGTAAGTAATAAGCAGGAGATAAAAGAGAGGCAAAATGAGAATAATCTCCCAGGCCTGCTCTTCCTGCCTCTCAAAGTAAGTCTTGAAGGGTCCAGGGCCAACAGAATAATTTGGTCCATAGAGGGAGCCATTCTTTTTAGGTGAAGGACCAACTGAGCTTCAAGAAAATCATTGTATGGATCTCTGTCTAAGGATACCTATAGTAGGTGACTTTCCAAAGCTAGCACAAGCAGAAACTGATTAAGGGAAACAGGATAGAAGATCTACCTATGCTTCAATTCCTGGCGCATGGCGACATAGACTTTGTACCTTTCCACCCAAATTTGAAGAGGATCATTTACAAGGTGGAGGGAATTCATGTCCAGAAAGGTTGCAGCTGAGATTGGGGGCGGCCTTCCCTGCTCTAAGGTTACATTTGTATCGACAATTGCTGAGCAGATAAGGGATAGAACTTGGCCCACCCTGCAGGTGTTAGTCTTTCACATTCTGACAAGGCAGGGGCTAGAATCTCAGCACGGATGTGGCCTAGGTGGTACTCCCTAAATAAATCTGGGGAAAGCTACCACACTGCCCTTCTGAACTTTGATTCTGCCCATCACTCGCGCAAAACGATCAAAAATAACTGAGCCCACTGGTGTATCCATGAGCAAAGAGTGAAGGGGAGGAAGATATGTAGCCTCTGGCAGCTGAAGAGTAGCGAAGTCTACTTGAATTGCTGCAGTGCCAAGCTCAGGTCCAAGATTTCGGATGGCTTGCTTGAACTGACTGAGCTGGACTTCAGGTAAACGATGAAGATACCTATAATCATTAAACAGCTTGAATTGCCTATCATCTTGATCTCTCTGGATGAAGGGAGCCCAGGAGTTGTTATGGTGGAGCAGAAACCATTCTGACAAGGTGAGAGAGTGATCCCTGGGAGGAAACACTTTAGATCTGGCAGAGAGAAACTTGTTGTAGAGGACCTTATTTGACCGTGCCCATTCTTCTTCAGATAGGGATTGAGCAGAAGAGAAGATCTTGGCCTTGACAACTTGGTAAGAGAGGCGTAAGGTAGGATGGTTTGAAGATGGTCAGAAAGGTTTAGGAAAGGTAGATTGAAGAGGGTGGCAAAGACAACCTTGGTGAGGTATTCCCTGTAGAGAGGCCTGTTTTTAGTGACCTCTGTGAGAGAAAACCACAAGGGAGGATACAACGGACTAAAAGATGAAGAGGTTTTTCTTTTCTTAGAGGGAGAACAGGAGGGAATCAGACATGAATATGCTGGCCAACTTTGAGAACAGAGCCAAGAATAGTGTCCTCCAATTCATCTTTGATGGGGCTCAGATAGGGACCATCAATTTGAGCCCCTTTGAATGATGGTGATGAAGGAGGGAGGAGGATGAGGATGAAGAAGGGATGGTGGAGGAGAAGAGGGTGAGGAGATGGTCCAATTGATGATGAGGACCAGAGGAGGAGGCTCCAGCTGTTGATGAGGCTGGAGGAACCTCAAAGATAGGAGGAGGTGGAGGAAAGGGAGTTGAAGATGCAGGAGTGAGGTGGATTGAGAGGAAAAAGGTGCTGGTGAGGAGATGATTCTAGGGCGTGGTTGCTTAAAGGTTGGAGGTGCAGGTGGAGCAGTGGAGGCTGAAGGAGGAGATGGAGGAGCAGGGGCTTGAGAGGGAGAAGAAGTTGGGGGCACTAGATCTACAACAGGTTCTTCTGCTTGAATCTGCTTGCTCCCTACCTGCTCGGATGGTTCTGACCTTTCAGCTGGAGGCCCTGATGGCCCTTGCTCCTGAACTGAGGGCCCAGATGGCCCTGACTCCAAAGGAACTTCTTCTGACACCACAGATGTCCCTTCCATTTCTGCTGCTGATGTAGGAGGCTCGGAGGATGGAGGTGCTTGAGCTTTTATGGCTTGTAGAACTTCAATAGCATAGACTTCATGCTGCCCATCTCTTTGTTGAACCATTTCATGGCATTTCTTATTTGAGAGATTTCCTTAGTGGTGGATGCTTGGCTCATAAAAATGGAGTTCACATCACATTGAAGAGAGCACAAGATCTCACCTTGAGCATCTAATCTTTCAACGACAGGTTTCAAATTTATGACAATTTTATGTTCACCTGCCTCTCGAAAGGAGTATCTTGCTAGGAGAGGAACTCCGGATGCCACTTCCTTTACATTCTTTCTAGCCTCTGTTGCTTGAGGCTGCTGATCTCCATCATCAGAATCTGAGGAGCTAGCAGCCTCCCCATCTCTAGCATCACAATCTGGGGTTGTCATGTCTCTCCCCCTGAGTACCATCATCCTAAACATCTGGCAAATCTTCATCAGCAGGCACACTGCCATAGGCTCATCACATTGTGCTGCTTCTGCTGGTCTACCCTTTATTGCTCCCCCTCAGTAGGAGCATCTTCTTCCATTGACTCTTGCTCCCCTGAATGGGAGCATCTTCCATAGCATTGTCTTCAGGAGCAACTGTTTGCTCCTCCTGAGTGGCTTCTACTGCACTGATTCCTCAATGTGCCTGATGCCACAACCTCTTCCTCTGGATTTCCACCAGCCTCTAGAGTGACTGGGGTGGAATGAATGGAATCCAACACCTCTCTAAAGATAGAGGCAACAATGGAGGTGGGCAAAGGATCTGCTGCACCTACCACTACTTCTCCTATTGATGCTTCTGAAGGTTGAGATTCAACTGCCACTACCGGTGACTCTGCTAGCTCTGCTGTTCCTGCTACTTGAGCTGCCAGTTCAGATGGTCCTGCTGGCTCAGCTTCTGCTACTGAAGCTACTGCGGCTGGTTCTGCTAATGCTTCTGGTACTTCTTCCTGAATATCTGGAATATCCCTATAATGGCCTCTCCCTCTGCCACAGAGGTCTTAGACCAAACTCCACCAACACTGAGAACCCACTCTTCCTCAATTTCTGGACCTAATTGCTTGGCCCATCTTCTCAACTACTGCCCCAGATAGATCAACACCAAAGTGTTTGAAGATCTTGGTAAGCAAATGGGCATAGGGCAAAGAGACATTAAGCTTGCTCTTTGTATCCCAGATCTGATCACGGGCAAACCTCATCCTTTCTATCATTACTTCGCCATGTTGATCTCCTTATTCTGTATGGCCCAGAACATCATATCCGAATCTACCTTGGTACATGTTGAAAAAGTTGCACTTCTAGGAACTAGAATTTGACAAATAATAAAGTGTAGAAGACGTTGAATGCATTCAATTGATTGATATCTATTTCCTCTCTCAATCTGAACCCTGGTCCTACAATGCCAAGACCTTTAGCTTGGGCGTCCACAGTGTGAACCCCACTGTGCCCGGATGTCTTCACTCCAAACAACAAATGCAATAACTCATGATCTATTTTAATCTGGGTTCCCTTGACAGATGAAACCAGAGACCCGTCTGCCTCTGATCTTAGCATACATAAAACCTTCACGAGGTCTGGATAGCTTACCTCGGAGAGGTGGTGATTCCCATCCACTGCATCCTGCTCATTGCTGCTACTACACTGTGCATGTCGTTCTTCTCGAGATCAGCTACATCCACTGCCTTGTTCCCACAAACCTTGGTCTTCACAAACTGAACCTCTCCTGCTGCTCAGGAGTAAGGAACTCAGCACCGTAGCCCCCAAGACTTCCGGAGATGATGGATGCGGCCATGGAATCAGGTGAACAGGGTTTCTGGAGGGTTGAGAAGGAAGAAGGAGTGAAAGCCCTCAAGAAATTGTCGAGGAAGGAGAGAGGAGCTTCAAACTTGCAGAGAGTGGATGTCCGAATCGTTAGGGCATTGGCTTAGGCAACCAGACGAAAGAGGGAAAAAGGTAGAAGATGGAGATGGGAGATGAAACATTCCCACATCGATTTTTGTAATTGAATAATGCTTTGTGGAAAGTGAGGCGCCAAAAGGCGGCAGAAAGCACAAAAGAGTTTGACTATTCAAACTGACTTTAATAAAGAAGCGGCTAGGAAAGATAATTTGAATTTCTTTTGCTTAAAACCATGGAGGGAAAAATTTACTTAATTCTAAAAATTTATATGCCAGTTTTAAACATAAATCTTTTCACAAATTACACATGCCCAATTCCTTCTAAGAGATGTGAATCTCTCTTCAGTAAGGTTTTTGTGAAAATGTCTGCTAACTGACTGTTTGTATCAATAAAGGATATTTTAATATTACCAGTTGCAACATGATCACGAATGAAATGATATCTAACCTCAATATGCTTGGTCCTTGAATGTTGGACTAGATTTTTGGTGAGATTGATAGCACTGGTGTTGTCACACAATAGTGGAATCGATTTGATATTTAATCTAAAATCTTCAAGTTGTTGCTTTATCCATAGGAGTTGTGTACAGCAACTTCCAGCAGCCACATACTCAGCTTCAGCTGTAGACAGTGCCATTGAATTTTGTTTCTTTGATGGCCAGGATATCAACACCCTGCAAGAAATTGACAACAACCACTGGTGCTTTTTCTATCTACTTTGCATCCAGCATAGTCAGCATCAGAGTATCCTACTAAATTAGTTTCACAAGATTTTGGATACCACAGACCTAAATCATGAGTATAGCTAAATATCTAAACATTCTTTTCACAGAGATTAAGTGTGATTCTCTAGGATCTGCTTGATACCTAGCACACATGCATACACTAAATAGATATCGGGTCTACTAGCTGTTAAATAAAGCAATGAACCTATCATACCTCTGTAGATCTTTTGATCTACTTTCTTACCATCTTTGTCACTGTCCATCCTTGTTGATGTACTCATTGGTGTTGACAGTGGCTTGGCATTATCGAATCCAAATTTCTTCAAGAGTTCTTTTGTGTACTTTGCTTGGCAGATATGAGTTCCTTCTTTTCCTTGCTTGATTTGTAGTCAAGGAAATAATTGAGCTCTCCCATCATGCTCATCTCAAACTCTCCCTGCATCAACTTTTCAAAATACTTGCAAAGGGATTCATCAGTAAATCCAAAGATAATATCATCTACATAAATTTGAACTAGCAGTATGTGTTTGACTTTTGACTTTATAAAGAGAGTACTATCTACTTGACCTCCACTGAAACCATGGTTTAAAAAGAAAGAACTAAGCCTTTCATACCAGGCTCTAGGTGCTTGTTTTAAGCCATATAAAACCTTATGAAGTTTGAAAATATGATTAGGAAATTCTGTGTCATCAAACCCAGGGTTTGTTCCACATAAAGTTCCTCTTTTATAAAACCATTTAAGAATGCAGATTTGACATCTATTTGAAATAGTTTTAAATCTAATGTTGATGCATATGCAAGTAATATCTAATAGCCTCAAGTCTAGCTATAGGTGCATAGGTTTCATCGAAATCTATGCCTTCCTCTTGGGAATAGCCTTGAGCTACCAGTCTGGCCTTGTTTCTTAAGATTACACCAGCCTCATCCAATTTATTTCTGAACACCCATTTGGTGCCAATAACTGGATGGTCTGATGGTATGGGAACAAGAGACCATACTTGGTTTCTCTTGAATGATTCAGTTATCTTGCATGGCTATAATCCAAGATTCATCAGTGAGTGCTTCATTGACTGTCCTAGGCTCTATTTTAGAAACAAATGCTAGTAGTCACAAGGAATTACATTACCTCTTGTTCTTACCCCTACAGATGGATCACCAATAATATTTTCGAGTGGGTGATCTTTCTTATATCTCCACTCCTTTGGAAGATTTTCATGAGTAATTTCCTTTTGTTCCATGTCTTCCAGAGGTGGATCATCCTTGTCCTCAATTGATGTATTCTTTAGTTTCTTGGACAGTTCATCTGCAACATCATTATCACAATCTTCTTCCTTTTTCAAGGAAGGGTTAGTTTCATTAAAAATAATATGTATAAACTATTCAATTAATAAAATCCATTATTAAATACTCTATAGCCTTTGGGTTTAGAGGTGTACCCCATGAAGATGCCTTCATCTGATTTGGCATCCAACTTACCATATCTCGCTTGCCATTGTTGTGTATAAAGCATGGGCATCCAAAGGTTCTGAAATGACTGATCTTTGGTTTCTTTCCTTTAACAGTTCATATGCAGTCTTCTTTAGGATTGGCCTGATCATTACTCTGTTGATAATGTAGCTTGCTGTGTTGACTGCTTCAGCCCAAAAATATCTTGGCAGATCATATTCCTATAGCATTGTTCTTGCCATATCCAATAGAGTTCTGTTCTTTCTCTCAGCAATTCCATTTTGCTGTGGTGTCCTTGGTGCTGAGAAATTATTCTCAATTCCCTGATCATCACAGAACTTAGCAAATTTTTTATTATGAAATTCACCACCATGATCTGATCGATAGAAAAAATGCTCAACTTCTGATCCTTCTGGACTTCCTTGTTGAAACTGACAAAGTTTTCAAATGTGTCATCTTTATGCTCTAGAATGATACCCATGTGAATCTTGAGTAATCATCGACTATGACAAATCCAAAGTTCTTTCCTCCAAGACTGGTAGTCCTCATTGGCCCAAATAGATCCATATGACGGAGCTCTAAGGTTTTGAGGTTGTTACCACATTCTTTGACTTGAAGGAACTCTTGACATGCTTTCCTTTTGCACAAGGTCTGCAGACACCATCCATTTTTGTGCTGACCTTTGGCAGACCTTCCACAAGATTCTTCTTTAACAATTTTCTCATGCCATCTATGCTGCAATGTCCTAGTCTTATGTGCCATAATTCAGTAGATTGATCCTTGCTTGCTGTCAAAGACGTCCTGATCCTTGAGTTCTTCAAGATGGAGTGCGTACAGGTTCTTCTCTCTATTGGCTTCGAAAATTACTGCTCCATCCTTCAATATACTGCACTTTGATTCTTGAAACTGAATCTGATGGCCTCTGTCGCAAAGCTGGTTGATGCTAATCAGATTGTGCTTCAGCCCTTTGACAAGCAGTACATCTTCAATGACTATCTTTCCTTTGTTGCTCACAGAACAACTGCCAATTATTGTGCCTTTCCCATTGTCTCCATAAGTAACTGTTCCTTCTTCAACTTGGAGATGGGTGAATAGCTTCCGATTCCCTGACATGTGCCTTGAGCACCCACTATCCAAATACCATTTGGATGCTTGAGTGTTACCCTTGTCATTTGTATTTGCCATGAAAGGCAAGTTGGCTTCTTCTTCATCACTGGTTGAGCTTGACCCACTGTCTGAGTCACTACTGTTTTCCCATGCGGCTGCCATTGCCTTCTTCTTGTATTTCTTGAATCGTTTGAAGCTATCTTTCTTCTTATGTCCATCTTTCTTGAGCTTTGGACACTCTGCCTTGATATGTCCAGGCTTCTTGCCCTCATAACATGTAGGTTCTCCTTTCTTCAGATCTTTTCCTTCTGGCTTCTTAAACTCTTTATTTTTCTTGAAGAATCTTCTGCCATATTGAAACTTCTTCTTTTTGGCTAGAATTCGTTGTAGTCTTCTGACAGCATAGCTTCTTCATCATCACTGTCCTTACTATTCTCACTGTTGTCCAGTGATTCTTCTGACAACTCTTCATCAGCCTTGAGCGCATTTGACTGCTTCTTTGCTGGAGGATTCTCCTAATCTCTCCATGTTTATCTCATGGGCCATAAGGACCCAATGAGGTTTTCCAAGGACATTCTTTTAGATCATTAGCTTCTTCAATGGCTGTAACTTTGGGAGTCCAGAAATGGTAGGGATCTAAGAATTTTCCTCACCATGTCTCCAATCTCATAGGTTTCCCAAGTCTAGCCAATCCATTTGTAATATCTGTGAACCGATGAACATTTGAGTTATGGACTCACCTGATTGCATCTGAAATCTTTCATATTGAGTAACAAGAATATCAATTCTTGTCTCCTTCACTTTGTCTGTGCCTTCATAGGTAATTCTAAGTTTTCCCACATCT
Source organism: Colocasia esculenta (assembly GCA_014218235.1). Classification (NCBI taxonomy): domain Eukaryota; kingdom Viridiplantae; phylum Streptophyta; class Magnoliopsida; order Alismatales; family Araceae; genus Colocasia; species Colocasia esculenta. Next base: position 62,904,188 of record CM024762.1, read on the forward strand.
CCATTGCGGATTTGCAGGCTGAAACTCTGTTGAATTCTTTTTTGCTTAGTGCACAGCACAGAATACTCTTAGCCTTACAGTTTAAGGAGATCTTTTTCCTGTCATCATCTGTCCACTGAGCTTTCTCATTTGTGACCAGGAGATCACCTTCTTCTACTATTGACCATATCTGATAGTCGTGACCTTGAAGAAAGTACTCTATTCTGGTTTTCCAATAAGCATAATCTTCACCATCAAAGAGAGGGGGTCGGTTGACAGACTGACCTTCAATGTTACCTTGGCTGCCATGGATCTTTACTCTTCAGATCGTTGGATCTTTCTTTTTTGTCGAAGAGACTCGCTCTGATACCACTTGTTGCCCAGTTGACAAGCCAGAGGGGGGTGAATGGGTCTTTAAAATTTATCTAGGTGACACTGTACGTAAAAATTTACACAAAAACAATCTTCGATGTTGGTTAGTAACGGTTAGTGTGACAACAAACCCACAAGAATCAATCACACAACGCAAGGAATTATCCTGGTTCAGACCTCCTTTCCTTAGAGTCCTACGTCCAGTCCCTGAGCAACAACTCAGGATTTCACTAACTAGGGTACAGTCCCCCTATGGACACTACACACCCAGCTCAACTGGTCTTCCTTCACCCCAGAAGGGAACAATAACACCCTGGATACCCCACCAGGTCCTCCTTCACATCTGAAGGGAAACAGCACCCTGGATCCCACCAGGTCTTCCTTCACACACGAAGGGAAACACAACAAAGAGAATAGAATGAATTCAAGCCCCTAGATCAAGCTTTTACAAGCCAAGATCTGAAGCAACAAGCACTGAGAGCAAGAGATCTAAACAAGGCACACTCTCAGAACTACACAGGCTCTCTTAGAAATTCTATTACATACAGAGAGCGAAGACCTAAAGATGATGAGGAATGAGATTCTTGGCTCTAGACTTCTTGCAGAAGAATTTGAATGCTTGTATATGTCTGATACTTGTTCTCCACTTCGTGTCTCCTCATTCTTCTCTTCTATCTTGTATTTATGTCTTCTTTTGAAATACGGCCGTTGAAATAACCGTTGTCTCTTATATTGGTAGACGTTAGACTGCTTGACATTTGGAAGCTTCAACAATCTTTTATCCATTTGAGCACGCAAAGAGATAAGGTCTTGTGGAGTCTATATGGTCCAACGTTGTATGACAGATATCTTTAGGACCCTGCACATATTAAATGCTAGAATAGTAGACAGCTAGGCTGTCTCTTGGTGTCAGTAAACGTTGATATGAATATTCACCAAAATAGCAATGCCAAGTCTTGTTCTAAAAGATGTTGACAGAATATGCACGATAATAAAAATATATCATCTGTATGCATGCAGAGATACGTTCTGTCTTCATTAAATGCACGCAGTCAGACAGATAATAGAAGACTTTGACTATTCAACGCTTTAAAATAAATGTCAAGTCGATATAAACCATAAAGTCGTTGTCTATATGACTTATGAAATCGTTATGATCAAGTCAGTTTGACCAAGTTGTATGAGTCATAGCAAATCGTTACATTTACTGAAGGATTCTGTATGAACACTTAACAAATCGTTATAGAAAGCAAGTCGTTGTGTTCACCGAAGAAATCGTTGTGAAACACTTAACAAATCGTTATAGAAAGCAAGTCGTTGTGTTCACCGAAGAAATCGTTGTGAAACACTTAACAAATCGTTATGAGCTTTAAAGAAATTGATGCGCAAAGCAAATCGTTATGAGCTCTAAACAAATCGTTGGAAAAAGCAAGTCGTTGCGAATTCTAAAGAAATCGTTATGATGACTTAAGAAATCGTTACGGCGAGCAAGTCGTTGCGAATTCTAAAGAAATCATTATGATGACTTAAGAAATCATTACGGCGAGCAAGTTGTTGTGAATTCTAAAGAAAACGTTATGATAACTTAAGAAATCGTTGTGACGGGCAAGTTGTTATGAGTTCTGAAGAAATCGTTGCGATGACTTATAGAATCGTTGCGATGACTTATAGAATCGTTGTGAGAACGATTTGTTTGTAATCAAACGATGTCACAGTAAAGAAGTCGTTCAAACACTTAAGAAATCGTTATGAATTCAAATCGTTATAGCACTAAAGGAAGTCGTTGTGACTTTCAACAGAAGTCGATGTGGACTTAGAGAAATATGATCTTGACAAGATAAAAGCTTCAGAAAGGTAATACTTACCAATATTGGCTTGTTTGACCTTGGTATATTTCCTGTACTTAAGACTTATGAAGAATGTGTTAGAACTTTTTTGATAGGATTTTGTTTGGTTTTGTTAATCACCAAAATAAATATGTAATTAATTAAAATTACATGGGGACAGACTGAGCATCAGGTGACACTTTCGGTCTTCGAACTCTACTGAACCAATGTCTGTGCAAATGGGGCCGATCCTATCTTAGGAGGAGCACCTGAATTTGAGTAATGACCAAATCGAAAATGGATGTACTAGGTGTTTGGTATGACACCGCCTATTGTTAAATATATTGAGGGCCCCGAGGCAAACTATCTAGGGGATTATGCGTCAAGCGATCTTTAAAATTAGCAAACCAAGTTTTCTTTTGGATTTGTAGCCATCTAGAACGTTGTATATATTGAACCAAAACCATCAGCTCTTGTAACCAATGTAATGTATTATTCCGATGCACTACCTTATGAATATAAACGATGTTGTTGTTTACTTTATCTGGAATCCCTTGTCATATCTAAAAATCGTCAATGAGTAGGACATGACAAAAGAGTTCGTTCGAAAAAAGAAATTACTTTTCCGTAATCGGGCGACCAGAATTGCCGAATCAGTCGTCCGATTTTGGACTTAGCCTTGGAGTCGACCTGCTTCTTCTTCTACATCAAAACTCTGCATCAAATCGGTCGTTCGATTCTTGGACTGTCATAGCACCAGTCAGCACTGGCTACATCGGTCATCCGACTTCTTCAGATCAGTCGTTCGACTTCGGAGGGTCGGCCGTCTGGTTCCCCTATATTGGTTGACCGACTTCCTACAAAAGTGCAGATTAAAAGTCAATCCAAATTCTAAAGTACAAATACTTACCTTGGCCTTGCAAAGTCCACTTCAATATGACTTTTGGACTATTTTGCTACACATTTAACATACAAATTAGACCTTCAAATTAAATATGAATAAATCAAATACTTGGGTAATTGAAATGAATATCAATTAGTGTTTTATGATATTTTCACATAACTGAGAAAAAATATTTTTGCGATCATCAAAATCTACAGAGTACAACACTTTAGTTCTCTATATCCTTGATCTTGACATTTCTTTTCCTTAAGGTTAATCATGTAATGAGTAGTTTTACACCTCACATGATACGGAGATTGTGTTCGAGTGCAATAAAGGATAGATAAAAAATGAAGCACTTACTACCTGGTAGAAGGCCCCGAGAGATCCGTAACCTTAGGTGGTGTGGGGGCCCTCGGCCTTCTCTCTGCTACCGGGTAATCTGCGGCTAGATTAACCAGCCGTTGGATAATTCTTATTTCTCTCTATATATACACGGTTCTCAATCTCAACCAACTATGCTAGGTTCTTCGTCAGCAAATAGAAACATTCCTTTTTTAGGGGGATCACATGAACTTTTCTTTCTTTTCCGCTTTACTTTTTTGAAACACAGAATAACAGGAACTTGGTATGTTTAAAAAACATGACTATATAAATAAGGTTGGTATTAGCGATGAGGAATCTCGGTATATGGCTACACATTCTGTCACACTTCTTGTTACACTAATTGGAATCCTTCAGTTTATTTGATTGAGCAACCTCGGTGAAATGCTATAAGGTCATCTAAGAATCAATGACTTTCAACGATAAATAGTACACTTTTTGTTACAACACTTGTGGAGCAACCCCGTCTAATATAGATTTGTAGTGGAAAATATGTTAAACCAAGCTCTGATTAGTTTGACGAGATCCAAGGTCCTTCTAGTAGCCCTAAGCTCAATTTCTTGTCCACGACCAACCACAGATGGATACCCTTTTTTTTTTTTTTTTCGGTTGCCGTGGGTGGGGTTGGCGGGGGACGTGGGGCGTGGCGGGGGAGAGAACAGATGAAGGGTACATATTCTAAGGAAAAAGAAAAGAGACTTCAAATGGATGAACCTTCAAAAAAGGAACCTAGATAGTCAAACGCATCAACATCCATAAATTTCTTATAAGATTCTCTTTCACTAAAATGACGACAAGTGACCATCCATGTCCAAACATGTGCTACGTACATCTTATTCAAGAACAAGGTGATCGCTTTCCAATGGTCTTTGGGCTTAGCACCTATTGGCAAGGAAACAACCTAGTGTCCAACAAATATTAGGTTATGGGTATATCTTCTCTTTTCCACATCTGCCGTCCCCAAGCATTTGTTATCCTTCCATTGTGTTGCTCATGTCGATTCCCACTGATCTAAGCGCTAAAATATTATTTCTTTTTATGGCCTTGATTCGATGCAACTTATAAACACAGAATAAAGACGTCATGAGCTTATTTATAACAAATATATTTATCATAAACATATTTCCTCTTGACTAACTTTTGATTGTTCAAAATAAACATCATAGTTCGCAAAAAAGAGTCTCTAACATAAACTAACTAAGAATAGATTTATGAAAAATGTGTTTGTTTAAAGGTACGATAATAAAAGGCAATTTATGGTAAATGCATTTTCAGAAATCCAAACTAAGATTACAACATACTAAAATTTATGATAAACCTAACTGATGTTATGCCTTGGATCCAGTGTTACACATTGTAATAAAACGGTCATGCCCACGGCAAAATTCTTGGTCGAGGGAAAACAATCATTTATTAAAATCCTTACGAAATAAAATGACCCACATTTATTGCTTTGATTTGGTTACAAATATGCAGGTAATCAATCACATCCACATTGGCGAACGTCAAAAGAAAAAAGCAACCTGATAGGAGCAACATTGAGAACAACGATCACCCCTCTACCCGAGTTTACCCTTCATGCATGGTCCCATGGACAATGTCATGGCCTGGCTTCAAACATCAAACGTCAAACAATGTCATCCCATCATTATACTTATCGACAATACAGTTTTTGGGCAAGAGGGCCAAGTAACAGGCCCAACCACTACAGAAATATCTTACTTGTTCTTGGCTCATTCCTTCTTATGACCAACATAAAACAATGGCAGGCACACAACCACATCGCTCCTTCTGGACCACTTGGCCCCTTCCTCCTCTACAATACAAAGTTTTCCCTTTGTTGAGGGTTTTATCCGATAGGTCTCAGATTTGGCCCATCTAAATAAGACTAGCTGTTGAAGGCCCACTGTCCCACTTGAAAAAGATAAACACCACCACTACTGAACTGACCAAGGCACCAGCCAGTGACAAAGTGCTCACACTTTGCTTGTTGTAGAACGAACCCAAACTTATTAACCTTCTCACCCCTCAATGTATCAATATGAGACCTCTATCTAATCTATTTGCGTGTAAAACCCACCAAACACACAATCCCCCAAAGAAAGAACAAAAGAAATCTTCCACCATTTGCACTCACTTGTGGACGTAAGGGACCTTTACAAATAGGAGAAAGACTTTGTGCACTTTTAAAAGTGCACAACGTACAATCCACTTAGGTAAACTGTCCATGTGGCACCACATTTTTGGTGTCACATGAGAAAATTGGCCATGTACATGGTGCCACATGGGTAATTTGCCAAGGTGGATTGCACTTTGTGCACTTTTGAAAGTGCACAAAGTCTTTCTCTACAAATAGAGTAAGAGTCATATAACACCATTTGGTAACACTATTTGGTAATATCATCATTAAAATTATGCCACATCAGTAATTAAAATAAAAAAATTAAAAACACCTCATAAATGATGAAATGTGGTGCAGTTTGATTGATGTGTTATTTTAAAATATTATCAAATGCCATTTTCCTTACAAATAAGTATGTCCCCTATTGTTATTGTTGGAAACACCCTCAGCATGCCCTTTTGCCGGTTAAAGGTCAGCCCCACACGCAAAACACACACACACACATGACAACTGCTTTTAGTTTGTGAAATGGGGATATATTCTGGGTGTTACGTGGAGGCCCATCTGATGAGGTTGATGTCAGGAGCGCCGGCCAAAGAGGGCGTGGGCGGAGATGAGCGCGCTGACGGCCACCGCCACGAACGCCAAGTAGGAGACGGCGGTGGACCCGTTGGCCATGACCGTGAAGGGGTCGCTCCCCCAGTTGGACACCCAGTCGTCCGTCCGGGTCGCCGCCGCCGACGACGCCGCCATCAGCAGGTAACCTAGCACCTGCCCACCACCGGCAGACAGATTCCCCACCACCACCATGTCAGAAGCGGACGCGGCAGTGCAACACCCAAACGCAGAAAAGAAAGAAGCAGCTTCCACTGGTTCTGAGGAAGTGGTCGCTATGGGGGAGAGGAGGGGTGGGGGCAGCGGTGGGGTTATTGGAACTGGGTTTTGTGTTCGAAGAAGCCCACCTGGTCCATGGCAAAGTCGAAGTAGTATCGCCATGGCGAGCGGATGATGTCCTCCTCGTAGATGAGGCGGTGGGCCTCCGCGTACGCCTGGAAGCCCGAGTAGACGAAGGTGAGGATGTTTATGGTGATGCAAAACCTGCCATCCATCCCCACGCACCTCCATCAGTGAGCAACCAGAAAGGAACAGGATGAATAGTACAAAAAAAATGTAGCTTTTGGGGTCTTTATCGGAGAGCAGATATCGCCATTAATGGCGGGAGGGGGGATTGGGTTGGATCGGGGGATTACCTGTACTCCCTGTAGCGATCGAAGGAGTCGCCGGCCCAGCCCTTGGTCTTGTCGGCGGCCATCACAGAGAAGGAAACGAGAGACAGGATCATGGCGGAGAGGCGGACCCCGATCGCCGCCCTCCCCACCGCCTCACCCCTCCGCCGCCGCTTCAGGATCCAGGACACCACCTTCGACCCTCTCTCAGTGTCGGGCCCGTCCACACCCCGCTCGACCTTCGTCACCGCGGACTGGTCATCCCTGGCCGCCCGGTTCAAGATCGATGTCGTCCGGGAGGAGGGGTTCTCGATCGGCTCGGCGTGGGCCGGGGGCAATGGAGGGCGGCCACCGTCCAGGGGAGGGGACTCCTTCCGCGGGGAAACCGGGGCAGGACCCCCGGCACCCCTGGCCTCGTGCGCCGGCGACCTCGCGGGGGATTCCTGGAGGAGGAGGGAAGCGAGGCGGGGCACGTGGCTCGGCCGGGCGGAACGGTCCTTCTCCCGGGCCGGCGACCGCACCACCACCAAGTCCTCCGGCGGGGTGGGGAGGCGAGGGACGGGGCTCCGGCCGGCGACGAAGGGCTCATCCTCCCACGTCTGGAACCGCCCCGGCTGCTCCTGCGGGGAAGGGAGGCGAGCGACAGGGGCCCGCCAGGCGGCGAAGCGCTCCTCCTCCCGCGTCGGGGATCGACCTGGCGACTCCTTCTCCGAGGGAGGGACAGGTGGGGCGGGGCTCGGCCGGGTGGAGCGGCCCTCCTCCGGCACCGTTGGGGGCAGCAGGGAGTCCTGCGGGGAAGGCAGGCGGGGGAGCGCCGGGGTCGGCCGGGAGGGGAGGCCGCCGGTGTCCGGAGGCGAAGGCCGGTGGGTAAAGGCGGGGGAGTCGGACACCGCCGGGTGGCCCTCCCGGAGGGGCGAGGCCATGTGAGGAAGCTGAAAGCGGAAGGAGCTGAGAGGGGAGACAAGCAGACTTGAGGGAGGAGGAATAGGGGAGTTTCGGTATTATCAAAACTTGCGTGGGCTTTTATAATATTAGTTATAGCAGAGCAGAGCAGGCTCAGCATAGAGGGTATACTTCATACTAGGAAGAAGAGTGGATGGGAAGTGCGGTGGAAAGATTCGTCGGAGGGCGTAGGGGACAAGTAAGAAATATTTTTTTATTGGGGGGCTTTTCGAAAGGAGAGGGCGCGAGGCCCACCTCACTTTTTTTGTTAAAGAAAGATTTCGCTTGGGGGGTGTGAGTGTGATCTCACGTTGTGCCGGCGGAACAGCGGATTGGGGGTCCGTGTGAGTGCTTTTGCTTTGCTTCCATCCGCGTCCTTCAGTTTGGTGCGGTTAGGCCCTTTTTTTGCTTTTCTCTCCTTCCGTGCTCAGCAGGTTGGTGTGCCGCTCCGCTGGACTAGGATAACTTTCGAGGGGCGTAGTAAGGCTGGTTGCGGGTTCGGGGTGGACCATCGTCTCCATGGATGGAAAGGACACGTGGAGGCTGCAAAGCTCCGGCGTCTTTTTCGCCTGTGCTGGAATGGAGGATGCCTTCTTGGCACGCTAGATAGTGCCACGTGACACCAACTTGCTCTCTCTTCTTCTCTCTCTCTCTCTACCAAACCTTGAACCCTCGACCATATGATGGTGAGCCACGACACCTCACCAACTGGGCTACGAGGAGGTCGGTTACGATCGCTGGAATATTGGTTTTTGGCTCCCCCCGCCCATATAAATGAGTATCTGAATTTGTTATAATATATATTTATATATTTTGCATATTTAAAAGTTTCCTACATACATGAATTCCAATGGATCTTGTAACGAAAATAAGAAGTTTATATAAAAATAGAAAAAATAAAAGTTTTATATTACCCTAGCTTACCTTAGTCTACCTATTTTATTAGAGTTGTGTTCTAAGAGGCAATAAATTGAAAAGTAGGACATATGTGTATTGGATGGGGTGGGATATTTGGCACAGGAAGAATGTTAAGAATAGCCCTGTCAATGGATCCACTGGATCCGAAATCCGATCCGGATCCAAAATTAAAATCGGATTCGGATCAAATGTTTTGACCCGAAATAATGAGACCTCGGCGCATCCGGGGCGAGAGTTTCTGACCCGCAACATCGTGTTTCAGATTCACGCTTCGGGGCGCCAAAAACCTGATTCGAAGTAAAAGGCGAAGAGAACATAAGCCCCTTCTCCCGTCTCCCATCTCCCTTCGTTGAACCGTTCTAGTGGTTCTTCCAAACCCACCCTCACAGGGCTACAGTGGAGAATCTGGAGATCCCTCCCCTCTGATCGGCGACGGTGGTAGTCGGCCATCTTCCTTTGATTCTACGATGGCAGTGGAGGTGAAGACCTTGCTTGAGCATGGATGAGTGTGAAAAGGGAGCGTGCTCTGCCTAGATGATGAGGTCCCCTTCACTGTGAAAAGGGAGCGAAATAGACACTTGTGACGGTGGCCAAATCTCGTGGCATGGCTTCTTCTTAGTGTCCGCGCAGAGAGCTCTTGAGGTGGTGGCGAGCATGCCAGGTACTTTTCTCTCTCTCTCTCTCTTCTCTCTCTCTCTCTCTCTCTCTCTCTCTCTCTCTCTCTCTCTCTCTCTCTCTCTGGCCTGCTCTCACTCGTCCTCTCCCTGCTCTTGAGGTGGAGGTTCCGGTTTGTGGCGCGGGGAGTGGTGGTCAGGAGGAGCTGGGGGGTGGAGGATTTGGGGTTTGGATTATTGCTGGCTAGCGGAGTTTTGAAGTTTTGATGTTTTTGGGGTGGGTATTTGTGTTCTGGACGATTTGGGGTTTGGATTGTTGCTGGCTGGCGGAGTTTTGAAGTTTTGATGTTTTTGGGGTGGGTTTTTGGGTTCTGGAGGATTTGGGGTTTAGATTGTTGCTGGCGGTCGATTCGAACACGGGCTTTCACCAGCGAACAGCACCGTCTTCATTGTATAATCGTCATATGGTCTCCTTTCAGTCCGGAGCAATGGCCAGCTCGACCAGGATGATCCCGACAAGGATGGATGGGTTTGTCGGGGTGAGCAGCTCCACAGGGATGGTGTTCACCGGAAATCCCAGTGTCATAAACAAGACGGCCGTGCTCATTCCGGGGAGGAATACTACTAGCTATCTCCATCTTGATCGCGGGTTAGCGTTCCTGGACAGTGCAGGGTTGGCAGGGATTGGTTCTTCGACGAACAGATTGAGTCTAACCAGAGTTTCCTTGCTTGAACCAGCAAAGATTGAGTACTTCATTGATATTTTTAAAATGTTTTTACTAAATTATTTGATAAGCCAACCATCATATTTAACCAGATTTTTGTTGATATAATCAATACATGTTATTTTTAGATGTTTTACTATATTTAAGAAAGTATATAACATAATAGGATCTGGATCCACACGTTGTTTTTAGACTTTTTATTATATTTAAGAAAGCATATAACGTAACTAGATCCCCACATGTTATTTTTAAATTTTTTACTGTATTTAAGAAAGTATGTAACATAACAGAATCCAAATCCACATGTTTTTTGATTTGTTGTTATATTTAAGAAAGTATTATAACATAATAGGATCCGGATCCACATGTTTTTAGATTTTTTTTACTATATTTTAGAAAGCATATAATAGAACAGGATCCCGATCCACATGTTTTTAGACTTCTTTCGAAAATCTAAAAAAAATATAGAACAAACAGGATCCGGATCTAATTCGGATCTCAACCCCAATTCGGATCCAAAATATGGTTCAATCCGAATCTAGCTCGGATTCAAATCTTCTGAATTCGTATCCGACTTTGGATCTCTAAAGTTCCGATTTGGATCTGACCCGTTTATAGGGCTAGCTAAGAAGAAGAATAACACTTTTTAGGCTCAAGGGTGCTAACTAACCCTCGAGTATATTGAAAGTGTAAGAATGTTGCTTTTAAAAGTTGATTTATGTTGAAGGAGACATGCATAGCAGAGGTAGGCAATCCAGGCTGTTCAAGATCCTTTCCTTTCACTGTTGGAAATTAAAAGTATGGCCTTCAAGGCAAACAAATCTGTGAACAGTTTTTTTTTAAGGCAATCAGAGATAGGACTTCATGTTTGGAGTCCCAACTCATCCATGCAATTTTAATGTTATAATGTACAAGAGAGGCTCAATGGATAAGACCTTTTACGTGTATTAAATGACTGATATTTTCACCACATTCTAAGAAAGAAAAGGAAAATAATTAAGTAATTGATATGGTTGGCCCGATCCGACTTTCAAATCTCAATGGAGGTGATTGCTAGGCTCAAGCCTGGACCTCGAGTGGCTGAGGCAAGGGGAGTAAACAAGCACTTAGCCTACTCAATTGCTCCTTTGACTTGTAAGGAAGTTAGTCTTGAAGTTGTATGTCTCAGGGATGACCTTTTGACGATCAAGTCAGTAGAGGGAATAAACTCATCTGAAAATAGGGTTAGAGTGGGAGAATAGTAGTTCGAGGGACTATGTTTGATGTTGACACATATCCTCTCCTCTTATACCTAGGATTGTTGATGCCTTTTTGAAGGTGGCTTTGGGTAGGAAGAGCATGTGGATTCTAATATAAGATTAAGTTTCTTTTTTTAGATCTTTTGCCTCTCTTTCTCCCATCTGCAAAGTGGTCGACCTAGGCTGGGCCCAAAACAATTGCTTTGGGCCCAGTGTAGGTGCCCTATCACGGTCCCCCCACTCTGGGTGTAGGTTTCGGCTACCAAGATCTAGGATTGGAGTAGCTCTGAGGGAATCCAAATGCTCAATATTGATCGAGCAAATTGAGAGGGTCCTAGCTTGGGTCGTCTGCACCAATAAAGAGAATAAAGGTTGTCTGGCCTAGGTGGTCTATAGCGAGCCGATGCACTAGCTTAGAGACATCGGCTTGTGTCACTATATTGGGCTCTAAGCCTCCTGAGTTCACGTACTGGCTACGTATGGTCTAGTCCCCTCTAATGTTCGGGAGATGATAGTTTGGGGAACATCCAACCTCGATCGATTGAATCGCTTAGGTGATAGTGCGGGGCAATGTTGACTTGGGACTTAAGCAACAAGGAGATAACAGCTCAGGTCACTCTAACCTCGAGAGATGGCAGCTCAGGGTACATTCGACCTTAATGATCATCTTGAGAGATGGTAGCATGGGGCAAGTCCAACCTTGGGAAGTGGCAACACGAGGCATATCTGACCTCAGGAAGTGACAACTGGGGGCATGTCCAACCTAGGTGATCAAGTTGAGAGCTAGCAGCACATGGCACGTCTGACCTCAAGAGGTGACAGCATGTCACGTCTCGATGCGGAATATCGGTACGTGGGATAGTTGCAAGTAAACGAGTATAGAGCGTATGATAGACATCAATCCATTGGACAATTGAATAACACTAAATGAAATATATTTCATTAATAATTCCACTAATGTTTATTACAACCACTAATTTAAAGCCATTACATAGGGCCCAGTTGACATCCTTACATTGATTGGAAAGAAAGAAACTAAACTAAGACTCTAATATAACACTAGTATGACAGGGCACTCTTGATTCACTCCTGGTCATCCCCATCCTCATGAGTGTAGATATCTTCTTCAGTCTCACCTGAGAACACATATCAAATAATGCAGGGTGAGCGATAATGCCCAGTAGGACTTAAATCTCATGGTCAGACATGCTTTAAATTATTAATGTATTAAAGAGCTGAGTCACAATTGATAGAGAGAGAGTCAAGTAATGTCGAGCAAGTGATAGCACAAAGCATAATTCGAAATAGCGCATGCGTCAAGTATAGCACAGAGAGTAGGTGGCCATAGCACAAATAGCACAATATGATAGCAAAATGAGTCAAGTATAGTATAGAACTTTGATTGTTATTAGATAGTCGAGATAGATAGAACTTGAGTGTAATGCCAAACACTCTGTTTAATTAACTCCCGCAGGTAAATAGCACTTTTGTGTGCACCTCCCAAGACCAGACTAGACCCTTTATATTGCCAAGTATTAGTCATATTATTTTTATTTAGACAATCAGTCAATGGGCATAATGAATACCAAAATAGGAGAGTAATTGAAGAATAGACGAGAGTTAGAGAGAACGTGAATGGAACACGACAGGGTCCCTGGGATAGATAGACAGAACGTGATGCAAGGACTTGTCGCATTCAGAACCTGACGGGTTGCATTGTCGTGACCCCTTTGAGAACACGACCTATCAGGCCTTCGCATTCCCAGGATTTCTACCTGAGCCTATAAGGGAAATAGCATTTCCTTGGATTGGGGTCCATGTTTCCAAGATTTTGACACAAGGGTGTTTAAGAATAGATAACTCAATGTATACTCGATAAAAAATAATGAAACTAATTTTAAATGAATATAAACTAGTAGAGGTATCAACAGTAAATAGAAATTTGAATGTTATCATGGTATTGACAAGCTATGAACGGGTTCTTTCATGATGAACTCATAACATGACACAATGATGGAAAGAGAACTAATTCGAAAAGGGTACATGATAGGAATTGGGGAAAAGTATGTCAATAGTTTCATGACATCAACTAGCATGTACAGTAAAAATTGCATAGCACGAGATCAAGCATAGGCAAGGATTTAAGATGAACATGATGTGTAAGGCCCTAGTTTTTTGTGCATTTTATGACTTGTAGTATGTTTTAAATTACTGCCCGAATTCCTTGTTAATGTCAACATCCTTTGATGCTAACAGCTGGTTAACGGCAAGATAGTGCCATTTACCATCTGACTAGAGGATCTTGACGTCAAAAATCGATTGACATCTACTTCATGTAGACGGAAACCAATTGGACGTTAACTTCTCTGGCTGCGTTTAGGTTTCTATGCCCTGAAACCGTCCTGATTTCTTTGGGAGATAAACATGAAAACCGCCATGTCAGATGGGATTCTCTTTCCTAGGTTACCTACGACCTAAACACCTATAAAACTAGGGCATCTCTACAAAGAGAGGACTTTTGCTCAACTAGGGCTATTGGGTTTCGGGGAGAGGAAAAGAGAGAGTTTTGAGGTGGTAGATCCGGTGAACCAGAGGCTGCACCTGCATTCTTCTGTAATAGGGAGATCCTCCTGAACATGGAGAAACAGATCGTTCGCCGGTCGTTGGAGTCAAATCAAACCTGTGAAGACTACCTCTTTGGCTTGGCCGAGGAGGGCTTCATCACCCTAATCCGATATTCAGAGAGTTTTCTAGAGGCAAGCAACTTAGGGGTTTCATCCCTATACCTATCATCTAAGGTTTTACAAATTTTAAGGATTTTTGTCTCGTGTCCTGGACCCCCAAATTCTCTGTCTTTCTACTTTCGGTATGCACTTTCTGTAGATAGGAAGTTGAAGGCAACATCCTTGCCATTAAGTTCCTATGTTGATGGCAATTGATCATGCGGTAACATCCCCCCCCCCCCCCCTGACGGCAAAGCCTTTGCCGTTAAGTTCTTCTGATTTTTTTCCAGAAAGGTGTTTTAACATATGTGATATGATCTTTCAGAGATTTTTAAAGTATACATAGGTTTCAAAATTTGTCTTGTCAGGTACATTTAGGAGATTGAGTCACGAATTTCTGATGATTTTCTGATCATATTTGTAAATTGTAGAAATTCTATCATGAGTAAATGAGCATGCCATATTCGACTTAAATTCGGGATAAATATGTATGATGTGTATTATTGTCACAATATTTTTCCATGAACTTAGGGTTACTTTGTGCATGTTTCACGATAAATAGCGTCATCGGTTCCTGTTTACCATGTTTTTAATAAATCATCTTGTTAATTGCTTGAGATCTATGTTAAAAGTTAAAAATAGATAAACTATGGCAAAAATTCTGAAAAATTAGACATCAGATATATTTCATGTGCATGATCTGTGATTAAAAACTGAACATGTTCTGACATCCATAACTGCTATTTCTAGTTATAAGTCATTAATGGTCATGTTAAGAATGATTAGTTAAAAATGATGTTTTATGATGATTAGTACCATGATTAGGCTCTGTTAAGCATGTTGTAACACTGTTAAATAGTAATGACTATTTCTGTAATTTGAGATAAGTGTGGCATTTTGAAAGCATGTGAATAGACTATTAAATGCATGAGAATTATGTTAAACATGTGAATAATGTGATTAAGTGACTAATGTGTCGAGATTGACACTGCTACCATAGAAGGTTGTGGAGCCATACTGTAGAAAAGTCCCTATGGGAAGGCTCAATGTGTATGTGATATCCTGTGGGCATCGAGATGAAATCCTAGAGGTGGACAAGTACCCCTAGTTAGGGTGGAGCGTGCTTCTCCCGGTTCTTCGCAGTTACCAAGATTCGTCACTATATTGCCTAGGTGACGGGTATGTGATATGTGTGTGATATGTCCTTCTTTATGGTGGTTCGACTATGTGTCACAGCAAAAGATGTGTAAAGATGAGAAATAAGCGTGAATGTGCAAATTGAATATGTGAAAGTGATGTGATAATGTGCTTCAATGTGTAAGAATGTGAAACTAGATGATTAAGTTACTTTTATGTTAAAATAGCCAGCAAAAGATGAGAATATGTGACATTTGAGCATATTAAATGTGGTAGATATCATGCTAGTATCACTAGTATATTTATGTGTTTAATTTAATGTTTTAGATGTTTGGAATTGTGCCATGAAATTAGTTGTAAATTGTATTATGAGTTATATCAAATCCATGTGTAGTTAGCATGTTATAAATTGTTCATTTAGTACTTGCTTATTGCTTGTAATAAATTGCTCTATATGCTTAACTTGTGTAGAATGAATGTGAAAAGTGTTTGGATGTACCAATAAGTTTCTTGTTGAGTCTTTTGTGAAGACTCATCCTTGGTTAAACATACAAGTGAGGCAGATGTTCCAAAGATCGAGGAGGAGATAGTGAGGAGCGACTCCGAGCGAGAGGAGTAGCTAAGATCTTGAGAGCTATTTACATAGCTTGTACTGTTCTTTACTTAGTAGGTGAAATGATGATATGATATGGACTTGTTTATTTGTGGTCTTTGTGTATTTATTTTGCTCCTGTATATACTGTGAGATGTGTGTGATAATGATGGAATAAGAATTATTTACATTTCCGCTATACTTTTCTTTGTTATTTGTGTACATCTCTACCTACTGTGTTGTGCTTGATACATGTCTCACTGTGATGACATACTTTATATCAACATGGATTGGTATAATCGTACCGATATAAAGTGGGTCGTTACAGAGATTGGTATCAGAGCAACTGGTTGAGATTGTACATAAATAAGTCATTATCCACACAAGATTTCAAAGTCCTTATAGAATTAGTCCATACATGTGGAAAACATCTAATAATAAATTGAAGATAGTTAAGAAAATGGTTAGGCTAAAGAACTTAGATCCTAATTAAGATATTTATTTTGTATGAAATGGCGAGCCATGGTAGGCGTAGTACTCAAGCTCGAGAGGACGATCAAAGACGTGAGGAGAGGGGCGATAAACAGGCTCCAGCACCCCACTGTCCCACGGTACTTCCACCACCGCCACCTGTGGACTACGGCGTGTTCATGCAAGGTCTGGTGCAGGCAATGCAGATGCAGGCACAGACCCAGGCCGCATTGCAGGCCCAGTTGCAGGCTCAGGTTGGAGTTTGTCTTGTTGATTATATTATTGCTTATGTGTTCCTTATTATTTTAGGCTCAGGCTCTAACTCCAGGTCCCCCGGAGCATGGACATAGTGGTCCGTCCATCATGGAGAGGTTCAAGAGGATGGCTCTATCTTCTTTTACATGGAGAGTCAGTCCCTCTTAGCAGAGAGTTGGTTAAGAGAGGTAGAGAAGATCTTCCGTGCTATCAAGTGTGCAGAAGAGGATAAAGTGAGCTTGGCGACTTACATGCAACATGAGAGGGCCGATGTTTGGTGGGCTTCTATGCTACAAACCGAGTACAAGGATGGAGCTTTAGAGGTGACTTGGGTCGTGTTTACTAGACTTTTTAAGGCCAAGTTCATCCCCGAGCATATTCAGGACAAGATGGAGTAGGAGTTTCTATCTCTTACATAGAGTTCCATGACTATCTTGGAGTGCGAGGCTAGGTTTGCTGAGCTTTCTAAGTACGCTCCCCACATTGTTACAGACAAGCGAAGAAAGACCAAGAAGTTCATTATGGGGCTCAGACCATCACTCAGGTCAAGACTAGTAGCATTTGATCACCGGACTTTGGATGAGACTCTCAGCACAGCATGCAGACAGGAGAGTGAGATAGACCAGTACAAGAAGGAGAAGAAGGCAGCCCAGAAGAGGTCGGCGGCACCGTTCCAGAGGCAAGATAGGAATAGGGTAGCTATATACCTACAGCAGCAGCCAAAACGTACAACAGTTCCGAGCCAGTTAGTGGCGGTACCCCAGACGACCAGCTTCAGGTCCGACGATAAGAAGGAGTGTCCTCATTACGGAAGGACACATGGTGGCTCAGAGTGTTGGAAGCTACCAGGGAAAAGCCTGAAGTGTGGTAGCATAGAGCACCAGATCAGAGATTGCTCCAGACTTCAGCAGTTTGCACAGAGAGGAGCACCAGCCCCAGCAACAGCAGTGGCACCAGTGATCGGGAAGCCGGAAAGGCCTCAGGCCCAAGCCCGAGTGTATGCACTTGCATGTGAGGATGCTGAGCAGGTCGAGAATGTCACGAAAGGTAATGTTTTAGTTATGGGTGTGCAAGCTCGATTATTGTTTGATATGGGTGCTACTCACTCGTTTGTTTCCAAGCAGTTTGCTAGGCAGTTAGCGGCAAAGTCTAGAGTTGATGCAAAAGAATTATAGGTTCCCTTGTCGGTCCATACCCCAACAGGTACTGTAGCGACCAGGAAGTGCATTATGTCCTTACTAGTGTGCATTAAAGACTGAGGTTTGTTTGGGCGCTTCTACTTGCTCAAGATGAAAGACTATGATGCTATACTTGGTCTAGATTGGCTTGAGGAGCACTATGCCCTGGTCGATTGCAGGAGGAAGAGAATTACTTTCTGTATTATGGGAGAGGATGAGTTCTCATATCCCTTGCCTAGGAATCTAGTGGGAAAGTTTGTGATCTCTACATAAGTCTGTAAAAATAGTGAATAGGGGTTGTGATGCTTTCCTTTCTAGTGTGGTCTTAAATCTAGAGGCCGATCAGTCACCTACCATTAGGGAGAGCGAGGCCGATCAATCCCTAATGATTTGTCTGGATTGCCACCAACAAGGGAGATAGAATTTGCTATTGAGTTGCTTCCAAGCACCTCATCTATCTCTAAGGCTCCCTATTAGATGGCACCTGCGGAGTTAGCTGAGCTGAGAAGCAGGTGCAAGAATTGCTCGATAAGGGGTTTATTCGCCCTAGTGTGTCACCATGGGGTGCACTTGTACTGTTTGTGAAGAAGAAAGATGGTTCTCTCAGGCTGTGCATTGAAAAGGAAGCTGAACCAGGTCACAGTGAAGAACAAGTATCCCTTGCTGAGCATTGATGATTTGTTTGATCAGCTCCAGAATGCGTCCGTGTTCTCCAAGATCGATCTACGATCAGGCTACCATCAGCTGAGGATCAAGGAGGAGGATGCCTCCAAGACTGCATTTAGGACCCATTATGGACACTACTATTGGATTGAGATGGCAATATAGATGTCCTAGAAAGGGGTGAATAAGACTTCTTGTGCTTTTAAAATTTATCTAAAAATAGATGACACTAAATATAGTTGTTAGTATTTAGTGTGGTGTGTGTGAAACAAGTGAAAACTTGGTAGAAATGATCACACAATTGCACAAGAAATTTTATCCTGATTTGGCCCTTCCCACATGGAAGTCCTACATCCAGTCCCCAAGTAACCTCTTGAGATTTCACTAACTGCCAAGAGAACTTGGCCTTCTCTCAACTTGAGAGGTATTACAAACCCACTTGCACCCAAGCAAGTCTTCCCTTTACCAAGGGGTATAAAGACTACCTACATTAGTAGGTCTTCCCTTCACAAGAGGGGCACTGCGGGGAACAAACTCCATGCGGGTTATCTAACAAAGAAATGAAACACTTGTGTGTTTGCTCAGAAGAATGAGCAAACACAGAGAAACAGAAAGAGATACAAGTAAGAATTGGAGCTCTAACTCTTTCTGAATCTAAGAGGGTGGACTGAGAAGATCTACAATTACAGAATGCCACCCAAGAAGAAAAGACTTCTAAAAACAAGAGAACTTGGAGGTCGAGGATTGAAGTAGCAGCTCTCTTTCTCTTTTCAGTAGCAATCTTGTGGAGACTTTTGTTGTTTGTGATTTCTGAATGGAGTTCAGTGTCACTGGTTGGTGTGTTCTTCTGGTTCAAACTTTAGCTTCTATATAGGAGCTTTAGAGACTTGAACTTCCCGTTTTAAACTAACTATTAGAAACTAGCCGTTTGAAGGATAGCCGTCGATCTTTGGATGTTGACACCTGAGACTTCTATTATAAACATCAGTCCTTTAGTTCTTAGAGTCCTAACGTCTTCCGGCTATGTAGGTAACTTCATGGCTTGATAGACAGCTTCATTAAGGTTCTGTAAACCTGGAAGGACAAGAAAGATACAGATACCTCATACTTTCAGAGATAGGTGAGATAAAATATATAAAGCATGAAGGAGTTCAGGTAGGCTGTTGTTCAAAACATTTAAAGATAGACAAACAGTTGTATGGGGAATATAAGGACTTTTCCTGAAAGTTATGGAGTTCTGACAGTGGTAGGTGAGCTTTGACAGATAACCCATGCTGCTTATACCTACCATCACATTTACTGCATAGCAACTGTCAAATGAAAAAGAACTAAACCTTTGACAGCAAACAAGATACCACATTATATAATTATTTTAATCTTAACAGAGATATTTTTCTATGTGGTTATTTTGAATATATTTTAATAGATATTTAAATTTAATAGTAAAAAATATATTATCTGTAAGACATATAAGTGTCTTCTTTTTGTCAAGGATCCCATAGGGATAATGAAAGACAATGAAATAACCCAGATTATGATTTCATGTTCTGTGGAATGACAGATTACACAAATATTATTTAAGTACAAGTACACAGAAGTTGATATATGATACTTCTACTTTCAAGAAGTCAGAGTCAAAGACTAGATACATACAGAACTTCGACTATATAGAAGTCGCAGTGAGATTTGATTGATAACAGACTTCGACTTTTTGAGAGTCGTAGTGATAAGGTTTTGTTCATCAATCGATGTCATACTTCGACTTTCTAATAGTTAGAGTGCAAAGCAAACAAGCAATAATTTGACTTTCCAAGAGTCAGTGAAGTACTTCAACTCTATGGAAGTTGCAGTGAGATATCAGACTTCGACTTCTGGGGAGTCGGAGTAGAACAAGTTTGTTCATCAATCGATACATACTTTGACTTTTAAGTAGTCAGAGTAAGGTCTAGTCAACAAGACTTCAACTTTTTAGGAGTCGGAGCAAAGTCCACTTCGACTGCTAAAGAGTCGGAGTAAAGTTCAGTTGATAAGCAATCGATATCAGGACTTTGACTCTTCAGGAGTTAGAGTTTTCCATACTTTGACTTTCCAAAAGTTGGAGTCTGACCTATTTGTTATTCATTGATACAACTTCAACTTTTCAAAAGTTGGAGTCTTCGACTTGTCTGATATCAGAGTCATATGGTATGTAGTATACGTTGTGGACTTGAGAAATTTCTTTAAAACATGTGACAATGTTGATACTTTGATTTTGTGTGTACATACAAATTATACAGTATTATACATGTATGCCTTCACATGTCACATTTCTTTTGATAAATAACTTGTGGTATATTTCAATAAATTTGTTTGTAGGAAGTATTAAAGATTTTCTCATAGAAAAAAACAATGCTTAAAATATGTAACAATATTTTTAAGGATAGTTGCTCAACAACTATGAGTTCCTTTGTAACGTCGCGCATTTTTCGGATCTTTGTGGATCTTGTGTTCAGCGCTTGTGAACCCAATGTGTGGCCAATGTGACTTGTGTTCGGTGTGAGCGTGTGTTTCTGGGCTTATTGGGATGATAGTCCGGGCCTGCAGCACCCCAGTGTCCTCAGCCTGTCATCGCGACAGGATGGAGTGTCGCGTTCTGAACGCGACAAAGGTGGCCGTCGCATCTGGTGACTACCTTGGGGCGTTGATCGTCTGCATGTGCGCCACGTGTAGCGCACAGAGCGGCAGGCAGGAAGGCGACGCCTATGTCCGTCGCGATCAGGTCGCGACATGACGATAGTCGCATTCCCAATCGCTGGGTTTTTTTAAGAAACCCCAGCCGGACGACTGCAATGAGTTCTGTTCGGCTAGGGGAAAGGGAGCTGTGGCGATTCTTGCGGGAATTCGTGATTTCGGCGTGATCATGTCGTGGGAAATTCACATAGAGCGAGAGAAAGTCGGGGGAGCGCCGTATCGCGTGTTCTACGCGAGGTAGGGTGACTCCTCCTATTTCCGGGGCGAGAATCGCGTGGAATGCAGGGTTTGATCATTCAATGCTTTCTACACAATAGATATCATGCCTAGGAACCCATTAAAGCATGAAAAACACTAATTAAGGGTGGTTTGCATGGTGTGGGTTGGTAATCTGTGGAGGCAATCCTGGATTAGGGTTTCCATCTACTAAGGCAACGGACCCCCTATCGCGATCAGGTGGCGACGGGCCGACCCGTCGCGTTCAGGTGTGAACGTGACTTGTTTGTATGTCCGTTAATGTGTTGAAGGTGACCTATTGGGCTGCCGCTATGTGACGGCCCTCATTATACCGGTACGGTTATACCAACCCACGTCGGTATAGCAAGCGTCATCACAGTGGGACATTTACCCAACGATACATTCAGCTGAGATACACGTGAATATAAGAACAGAGTAGCGGAAGTAAAAAGAACTACTGTCTTCATTCATTCATCATCCACATTTAGCATACATGAAACTTCAATAACATTAAGAACTTAAAAGTTCACATGATTTAAATTTCTGAAAATTAAATACATAGATGTCCACACTTATACAATTCTCTCATGATAGTTCTAGTACAATGTCACTTATACATACTACGAAAACACAAAAGGTACAACTGCTCCAACAGTCTAATCTCCGCGCTAGGAGTCCGTCTACACCATCTCCTCCAACGGTGCCACGTCACCAACTACACCTGTACGCCGAAGCAAGTAGTGAGTCTAAAGACTCAGCAATAACACCACTCATACCATACACGTACATGTCATAGTAGGCTCTACACACACAATTGCAAAAGTCTCAACATGTAGCATGCTTAACCTTGAAATGAACAATCTATCATGATAGTTCTATCAGTAAACACATGATACATGCTTTCAGATTTCCTTAACGAAATGAATTTCCTACACATGCTCTCTAATCATTCCTACTCATGAAATTCTACTTTGCATTTTAACCAAAACATGAAAGCCATTAACATGAATTCTGCGCGTACATGAGAGGCAACACAACTAGCATGGAATCTACATGTTCTTATACATATACATAACCATTTCACATGCTTAGTAACCATAACCTACACATGAGAGTTACAATGTTATTTAATACACAACATGTGAACAACCGAACATGGAATTGTGTACACATACTCATTTATTTGTCCCTAGTATGGGTTCCAGACACTGTACATGTAAACATGATCATAACATAAGAAGCTACTGATTTAGCATGGTTTCAGATTTGTCACAACATGTTTACAATATCATATCTTCACATTTTTGGTTTCACATTTTCTTTACACAATTTCCAATTCACTTAAATTGTGCTTTACACATACACATTACACATTGTTCACTTACACATTAACACATGAACACATACACATTTACACATTCACAATTTAGGTGCCGTGACACATAGTCAAACCACCAAAGAAGGACACAACAGATCACATCACATAGACGCCATCTAGGCAATACAATGGCGACTCTTGGACTGCGCAGACCGGGAGAACAAGTCTCCACCCTAACCAGTGGTACTTGCCCACCTCCAGATTTCCCCCTAATGCCCTTAGGGTCACATCACATTGAACTTTCTTAGGGGGACTTTTCCCTGATACGGTTCCACTGCCCTCTACGGAAGCAGTGTCACATTTGGCACAGTTACAATTTACACATTTTTACCGATTTTACACATGGTTTGACACATGTCACTCTCACTTCATTCACTTTCTCACTCACATGCACATGCCTCTGTTTTCCTAACATGACACTACAGATTTCAGACATTAACAAGCAGGTAATTCCACTAATCAAGTTGGATTAAACAAGAATCAACTCATTTTACAATGACATACATCAATTTCACATTTTTCATGGAAAATTTCATAAGGCATCGTGCTCTGGTCCAAATGACCTAAAATTTAATCACAAACTAATTTTGGGTTTAGGACCCTTCATGCAATTTTTCAGATTTTTCTAAGTTAAAATGAATTTACAGAAATAAACATCCATTTTTCATGCCATTCGTAATTCAAGTCGATATGGAATTATACACAAGTCACAATTTTAGCAAGCTACTGTCTGAACCCTACATGTATAGAGCTACATAATTTATTCCTCAATTTATGGGGCGATGCCTAGTTTACCAAGATTTATCATGACTTATGCACAATTCCTATTTCCCAAACAACACTTTCAATAATTTACACAAGCATGGCAAAATCTCAAATTTCAGAATAGGCTGATCCATACATGCATGATCCTCACAAACTTGGGCATACAGGCTAGTCCTAAATCATGCCACAGTAGATTGACAAGATTAACAACTATCATGCTTGTATTTCATGGAACAAAATAACTTCCATCATTCACCACCATGCACACTCATCCATCCACACACCACATTCATCACACACACAATATACATAGCATAAATGATTTACAGTATATCCTCATCGTGAAACATAACGAAAATAGTCGTATAGAAGGCAGAACAGGTCACTGTTCTGTCCAGATGAACTTGGCGGCGGTCTCTGGCCGCTAGTTCAGTGCCAACGTCATAGTCGATGGACGCCAAGCATGATCTCAGCGTCAAGGGACATTGCCGTTAATGTGGGTCTGTGCAGAACACAGACCCGAGCTCCAAAGATGGGGTGAATGTGGGGGTCTAGGACACGAGGGAAAATTCATAAAAATTGTAAAATCACCATCCTAGACACATACGGGGACGTTATGATGGGTACTTGCCTTTAGAAAAATGCACCAATGGATCTAGGGCTCGGTGAAGCTCTCCTTGGGCTGTCCAAGAAGCTCTTAGAAATGCTTGACTTCGGGTTCTTGAGCGAGCTCCAGTGCCTTCCGAGGTCGGGGAGGCCTTCCTCGTCAATCCAGCAACCTCCTTGAAGCAGCAGATCCCCGGAACAATTCAGGTTGAGGGATTTTGGGTTCCAAAGTGGGGTTTCTCTCAGTTCAGAAACTAGGGTTTCTTCTCTTCTTTCTCTCTTGCAAAAGGTTGAAGAGAGGGGTTTGGGGAAGCAGATTCGGGTTTACCATATGGGAGAGGCTTCTCTCCCACGCATGGGGTGACACGATGGCTCTCAGACCGTTGGAGACATCTCCCCAATGGGTGAGCTGCCTTGCTTCCGGAATTTCCGCTCTGCTGCGCATGCAGGCCAGAGATGTTGGCGTCCACATCGTTAGACGCTGGGATTAGTGTTGGGGTCCATGGGTGGACGCTGACACCTCATCGACGTCCTGCTATTGACGCCAGTATGGCCTTCGGGCAGAAGTCTAAAACATGCAGAAACCATGCACCTTTTACACCTATATACATGCTATGTATACGTTATCATGTACACACTACCATCAAGCATTACATACATTATTTATACCTAAGCTATACACATACACACATAAGTATACCACTAGTACATACGTAGATACATACATACATACATATACACCCAATTATTTACATGCAAAAATCCAGAAAAATTCGAGGGCTTACACCCTCTCCCCCTAAAAGAAACTTCGTCCTCGAAGTTAGAACGACACTACTCAAACAAAAGGGATACTTCTTCTTCATCGCATCCTCAAGCTCCCAAGTAGCCTCCTCTCGTGAGAAGTTCCGCCATAGGACCTTCACCGACGCAATACTCTTGTTCCGAGATGCTGAACCTTCCGGTCAAGAATAGCTACTGGTTGCTCGACATACGAAAGATCTGGCTGGATCTCCACTGGCTCATGACTAATCACATGAGACGGATCTCGGACATACTTCCTGAGTAGATACGTGGAATACAGGGTGAACGCTAGCCAAAGCTGGGGGTAATGCTAGCTCATATGCCACGCTGCCCAAACGTCTAAGAATCTCATATGGGCCAATGAACCTAGGGCTCAACTTACTATGCCTGCCAAATCTGACAACACCTCGAGTAGGCGATATCTTCAAGAAGACATGATCGCCAACCTCGAACTCCAAATCCTTTCTCCTGTTTGTCGGCATAGCTCTTCTGCCTATCCTGTGCCGCAACAACCTCTTCCTGATAAGCTGGATCTTATCCGAAGTTTCCTAGACTAACTCCGGTCCGATCAACTGCCTATCACCAGTCTCCTCCCAACACACGGAGATCTGCAGGGCCTACCATACAACGCCTCGAATGGAGCCATACCAATACTCGCATGAAAGCTGTTGTTGTATGCGAACTCCACAAGAGGTAAATGACGCTCCCAATCATCCTTCCAATCCAGAACACACGCTCTCAACATATCCTCGAGCGTCTGGATAGTCCTCTCGGACTGTCCATCGGTCTGGGATGAAACGCCGAACTGAGCTTCAGCTCCGAACCTAAAGCATCCTGAAGACCCTTCCACAATCTCGAAGTAAATCTCGGATCTCGATCCGAAATGATCGACTTCGGCACCCATGCAATCTAATGAAACTACTAACATACAATCTAGCTAAACTCTCTACTGACTGCTTCTTCTTCATAGGCAAGAAATGAGCAGTCTTCGAGAATCTATCTACAACTACCCAAATCGAGTCATTGCCCCTTCTAGATCAAGGCAACCCGAAACGAAGTCCATAGTGACAGCTTCCCACTCCACACTGGGATATCCATCCTCTGCATAAGGCCGGATGGTCGCTGTCGCTCGGCCTTCACTTGCTGACATACTAGACATCTAGACACATAATCCGCACACCTTTCTTCATGCGGACCACCAAAATGATCTCTTCAGGTCTTGATACATCTTAGTGTTACCGGACCCGGAGAGAATCGCGATCTATGAGCCTCCGCTAACACATGCTCACGGACATCTACTAAATCAGGGACACAAACACGGTGCTGAAATCTAATCACACCGTCCTCATCACGAGCAATGCCGCCTTACCCACTAATTCTAACAATCTAGGGTCGGCTCCCTGTCGCTCGATCACCTCATCCAAAACCGAGGATCTAAGGGATAGCTGAGCTACAAAAGCCTGACACAGCGATGGCTCTAACTCGGTCATAGAGTACGCCGCATCCTCCAACATCTTCCAATCCTGCTGGAGCGAATACCTCTTTCTACTAAGAGCATCCGCTACGACATTCGCCTTCCAGGGTGATACTGAAGGTCGAAGTCATAGTCCTTCAAGAACTCAATCCATCTTCTCTGCCTCAGGTTAATTCCTTTTGGGAGAAAAGATACTTCAAGCTCTTGTGGTCGGTAAACACCTCAAATCTGACACCATAAAGATAGTGCCTCCAGATCTTTAGTGCATGAACCACTGCTGCGAGCTCCAAGTCATGAGTCGGATAGTTCTTCTCATGCTCCTTTAATTGACGAGAAGCATAAGCCACTACCCTTTCTTGCTGCATTAGCACACAACCCAAACAATCTGAGACGCATCCGTATAAATGGCAAAGCCATCTAGACCACTAGGCAATACCAATACGGAGCAGAAGTAAGCTTAGCCTTCAATAGCTGGAAGCTACGCTCACATGCCTCAGACAATACAAACTTCTCACCCTTCCTGGTAGCTTTGTCAAGGGGGCGGCGATGGATGAGAAACCCTCAATGAAGCCGATAGTAACCAGCTAACCCAATAAAACTACGAATCTCTGAAGGGTCTTGGGAACCTCCCAATCCATAACACCTGGACCTTCGCTGGATCAACTGCAACACCAGCGCCGGAGATAACATGCCCGAGGAAATGAACCGCACAACCAAAAATCGCACTTGCTGAATTTTGCATATAGCTTGTGCTCACGAAGAACCTCTAACACTAACCTTAGATGCTGACGGTGCGTGGCCTCATCCGGAGAGTAGACCAACACATCGTCAATAAACACTACACAAAGCTATCTAAATAGGCCTAAACACCCGGTTCATGAGATCCATGAACGCTGCAGGGGCATTGGTCAATCCGAAAGGAAGGACCAAGAACTCATAATGTCCATAACGGGTTCTAAACACCGTCTTGGACACATCCTCACTCCGAACCTCAACTGATGATAACCGGATCGCAAGTCAATCTTAGAAAAGACTATGCATCTCGCAACTGGTCAAACAAGTCATCAATACGAGGTAAGGGATACCTGTTCTTCACAGTCACTTGGTTCAGCTTTCTGTAGTCAATGCACAACCTAAGTGACCCGTCTTTCTTCTTGACGAATAATACAGGGCCCCCAAGGGGAAACACTAGGGCGAATAAATCCTTATCAAGTAGCTCTTGCAACTGCCTCCTCAACTCGGCTAACTCCACAGGTGCCATCCGATATGGAGCCTTGAGATAGGAGAGGTGCCCGGAAGCAACTCTATGGTAAACTCCATCTCTCTATCCGGTGGCAATCCAGACAATCATCAGGAAAGACGTCTGGAAAATCCTGCACTACCTCAATCTCTGCAGAGTAGGTGACTCATCAGCCTCTGGCACTAACACCACTGGCAAGAAAAGCGTCACAACCCTTGTTACCATGCGCATCGCCTTCATGGCAGAGATGACACTTTCCAGCCAAGTTCCTTGGCAAGGGGTGAGAGAACTCATCCTCACCAGGAATGCGGAAAACGATCCTCTTCCGACGACAATCCACTAATGCATAGTGCTCCTTTAGCCAATCCAGACCAAGAATAGCATATAAGTCCTTCATCTTTAGCAAGATGAAACACCCATCTAGGATTCTATCCTCAATGCACACAGGTAACGACAGAATGCACTTCCTAGTCGATACCGTACCCGCAGGGTGTGCACAGACAAAGGGACCTCTAAATCCTCAGACTCTACACTGACTCTAGGGCTAAATGCCTAGCAACCGCTCAGAAATGACTAGTGAGTAGCACCCGTATCAAACAAAACCCGAGCGTGCACACCCTAAAAGAAAAACCGTACCTTCGTGACATGCTCCCGCCTGCTCGGCGTCCTCACGAGCTAAAGTAAACACTCAAGCTGGGGCTCGAGGCCTTCCTGGTCTTCCTGTAGCTGACGCGGCTGCCGCTACTAAGGGGGCTGGCGCTCTACGCTGAGCTCCCTGTTGAAGTCTTGGGCAATCTTTGATCTTGGTGTCGCTGCTCCCGCACTTCAAGCATCTACCCGCTACAACCAACACTCGAAACACGTGTGTCTTCCGCAATGGGGACACTCTTTCTTCACACCAGGGGAACGTACAGAAGGTACCTGAGAGCTGTGACTGTCACGGATCACTGCGGTGTCTGGTACACCAGTTTTCTTCTTGTCTTGCCGCTGGAATGTCGCTGTTGGCCTCTTCTGCGAAGCCTTCTTTTCTCCAGATATTGCTCCATCTCTCCCTCCTCCTGTAGGCAGTGCTGAGGGCCTCGTCCAACGTGCGGTGGTCAACGCCACGAGTCTCGTCCGCAGTGATGGCTTGAGTCCCATCACGAATTCTTCGTCTTCCTGCGCTCATCCTCTCACGATTGCGGTGCATACTTAGAAAGTTCAGAAAACCTTGCCTCGTATTCCAGCACAGTCATGGAGCCTTGCGTCAGGGAGAGAAATTCCTGCTCCATCTTGTCCTGATATGCTCTGGGACGAACTTGGCTCAAAAGAGCTCACGAACGCGTCCACGCCACGCCTACTGCTCCGTCCTCAAAGCGTGTACGTAGTAGGGAGGACCACCATACATCCGCTCTCTCCTGCAATACACCTTCATAAGCACCAACTAAAAAATTCTAACTTAAGCAGAACATACAAACATACAAAATTAAAAGCCTACCTGTAGCATGTAGGTGGCTAATGTCACCTTATCCTCATCAGGGCACCTGATGGCTCGGAAGATTTTCTCTGTCTCCCTTAACCAACTTTCTGCCATTAATGGATCACTCTCCCCTTAAAAGAGGGTGGGGTCATCCTCTGAATCTCCATGGTAGAAGGTCCACCATGGTCCTGAGCTGGTCCTTGAGCCTGCTACATCACACATCAAGCAATATACAATCAACATAATATCACATAAGCAATTTAAAACAGACTATTAATCATTTCATTAGTCTAACCTGAGCCTCCAACTGTGCCTGGAGTGCTGCCTGGGTATGAGCCTGCGTGCATGGCTTGCACCAGACCTTGCATGAATACTCCGTAATCCACAAGCGGCGGTGGGGGAAGTACAGGGCCTTGCGGTGCCGGGGCCTGCTGCTCCGCCGCTCGTCACGTCGCGGCTCGTCCTCACGGGCCGACGCTCCGCCACGCCTACCTCTCGAAGCCATGGCTGTAATAAAATTTCAGCCACCATTAGAGCTAGGTTACTAAGTTTTCTAACCATTCTTATCTATCTTTCACTTCTTATTAGTGTTTCTACACATGTGGACATACTTAGCATGCAATGAAGATGATGACTTAGTATATTCATGTGCAATCTCAAACGGTCCTCTGATACCAATCTCTGTGACGGCCCTCATTATACCGGTACGGTTATACCAACCCACGTCGGTATAGCAAGCGTCATCACAGTGGGACATTTACCCAACGATACATTCAGCTGAGATACACGTGAATATAAGAACAGAGTAGCGGAAGTAAAAGAACTACTGTCTTCATTCATTCATCATCCACATTTAGCATACATGAAATTGCAATAACATTAAGAACTTAAAGTTCACATGATTTAATTGCTGAAAATTAAATACATAGATGTCCACACTACAATTTTCTCATGATAGTTCTAGTACAATGTCACTTTTACATACTATGAAAACACAAAAGGGTACAACTGCTCCAACAGTCTAATCTCCGCGCTCGGAGTCCGTCTCCACCGTCTCCTCCAACGGTGCCACGTCACCAACTACACCTGTACGCCGAAGCAAGTAGTGAGTCTAAAAGACTCAGCAAGTAACACCACTCATACCATACACGTACATGTCATGGGCTCTACACACACAATTGCAAAAGACTCAACATGTAGCATGCTTAAACCTTGAAATGAACAATCTATCATGATAGTTCTATCAGTAAACACATGATACATGCTTTCAGATTTCCTTAACGAAATGAATTTCCTAACACATGCTCTCTAATCATTCCTACTCATGAAATTCTACTTTGCATTTAACCAAAACATGAAAGCCATTAACATGAATTCCGCGCGTACATGAGAGGGAACACAACTAGCATGGAATCTACATGTTCTTATACATATACATAACCATTTTCACATGCTTAAGCTTGCTGGTTTTCACATGCTTTAGTAACCATAACCTACACATGAGAGCTACATGTTATTTAGACACAACATGTGAACAACCGAACATGGAATTGTGTACACATACTCATTTATTTGTCCCTAGCATGGGTTCTAGACACTTGTACATGTAAACATGATCATAACATAAGGAAGCTACTGATTTAGCATGGTTTCAGATTGTCACAACATGGATTTACAATATCATATCTTCACATTTTTGGTTTCACATTTTCTTTACACAAATTTCCAATTCACTTAAATTGCGCCTTTACACAACACATTACACATTGTTCCACTTACACATGAACACATACACATTACACATTCACAATTTAGGTGCCGTGACACATAGTCCAAACCACCAAAGAAGGACACAAACATCACATCATAGACGCCATCTAGGCAATACAATGGCGACTCTTGGACTGCGCAGACGGGAGAACAAGTCTCCACCCTAACCAGTGGTACTTGTCCACCTCCAGGATTTCCCCCTAATGCCCTTAGGGTCACATCACATTGAACTTTCTCAGGGGGACTTTTCCCTGATACGTTTCCACTGCCCTCTACGGAAGCAGTGTCACATTTGGCACAGTTACACATTTACACATTTTACCGATTTTACACATGGTTTGACACATGTCACTCTCACTTCATTCACTTTCTCACTCACATGCACATGCCTCTGTTTTCCTAACATGACACTACAGATTTCAGACATTAACAAGCAGGTAATTCCACTTAATCAAGTTGGATTAAACAAGAATCAACTCATTTTACAATGACATACATCAATTCACATTTTCATGGAAAAATTTCATAAGGCATCGTGCTCTGGTCCAAATGACCTGAAAATTTTAATCACAAACTAATTTCGGGTTTAGGACCCTTCATGCAATTTTTCAGATTTTTCTAAGTTAAAATGAATTTACAGAAAATCAAACATCCATTTTTTTTCATGCCATTCGTAATTCAAGTCGATATGGAATTATACACAAGTCACAATTTTAGCAAGCTACTGTCTGAACCCTACATGTATAGAGCTACATAATTTATTCCTCAATTTATGGGGCGATGCCTGGTTTACCAAAGATTTATCATGACTTATGCGCAATTCCTATTTCCCAAACAACACTTTCAATAATTTACACAAGCATGGCAAAATCTCAAATTTCAGAATAGGGCTGATCCATACATGCATGATCCTCACAAATTGGGCATACAGGCTAGTCCTAAATCATGCAACAGTAGATTGACAAGATTAACAACTAATCATGCTTGTAATTTCATGGACAAAATAACTTCTATCATTCACCACCATGCACACTCATCCATCCACACACCACATCATCACACCAACAATATACATAGCATATAAATGTTTACAGTATATCCTCATCGTGAAACATAACGAAAATAGTCGTATAGAAGGGCAGAACAGGTTCTGTTCTGTCCAGATGAACTTGGCGGCGGTTCTGGCCGCTAGTTCAGTGTCAACGTCATAGTCGTGGACGCCAAGCATGATCTCAGCATCAAGGGACTTTGCCGTTAATGTCGGGTCTGTGCAGAACACAGACCGAGCTCAAAGATGGGGTGAATGTGGGGGTCTAGGACACGAGGAAAGTCATAAAAATTGTAAAACCAACCTAGACACATACGGGGACGTTATGAATGGGTCTTGCCTTTAGAAAAACACCAATGGATCTAGGCTCGGTGAAGCTTCCTTGGGCTGTCCCAAGAAGCTCTTAGAAATGCTTGATCCGGGTCTTGAGCGAGCTCCAGTGCCTTCCGAGGTTCGGGGAGGCCTCCTCGTCGATCCAGCAACCTCCTTGAAGCAGCAGATCCCGGAACAATCTTCAGGTTGAGGGATTTTGGGTTCCAAAGTGGGGTTTTCCTCAGTTCAGAAACTAGGGTTTTCTTCTCTTCTTTCTCTCTTGCAAAAGGGTGAAGAGAGGGTTGGAAGCAGATTCTGTTTAGACATATGGGAGAGGCTTCTCCCACGCATGGGGTGACAAGATGGTCTCAGACCGTTGGGAGACATCTCCCCAATGGGTGAGCTGCCTTGCTTCCGGAATTTCGGCTCTGCTGCGCATGCAGGCCAGAGATGTTGGCGTCCACATCGTTAGATGCTGGATTAGTGTTGGCGTCCATGGGTAGACCCTGACACCTCATCGACGTCCTGCTATTGACGCCAATAGGCCTTCGGCAGAAGTCTAAAACATGCAGAAACCATGCACCTTTTACACCTATATACATGCTATATGTATACGTTATCATGTACACACTACCATCAAGCATTACATACATTATTTATACCTAAGCTATACACATACACAATAGTATACCACTAGTACATACGTAGATACATACATACATACATATACGACATGAATTATTTACATGAAAAAATCCAGAAAAATTCGAGGGCCTTACACGCTATCTGAAGGCGACGCTAGACCTTGTCACGACTTCAGCTGAGAGGTCTATTGTCACGCCCTGACGCAGAATATCGGAGTGCGAAGGCAGTTGCAAGAAAAAGGTATAGAGAGAATACTAGACATCAAACCATTGCACATTGAATAATACTAAAGCAAATCTTTCTCATTAATAACTTTCCAAATGTCTAGTTACAACCACTATATCAGAGCCATTCTATAGGGCCCAATTACATTGCAATAAAAGGAAACACTAACTACAACTCTAAGATAACAAATGACTCGAGGGTACTCCTGACTTCACTCTTGGTCATTCCCTTCCTCGTGAGTGTATGTGTCATCCTGGGTCTCACCTGAGAACACAACATCAATAACGTAAGGTGAGCGATAACGCCCGGTAGGACTTAAATCCAGGCTCAAGCAGGATTAAATAATTAATGCATTTAATGACAGAGTATCTAAAGATAGCAGGTACAAGAGAGTCAAAATATAGAAGAGATAGCACAACAGGTAACGGGATAGCACAATAGCACGAGATCGAGTATAGTTTCCAAAAATAGCACAAGTATCAAGTATAGCACGAATAGAAGGATGGCCATAGCACAACTAGCACAAGTATAATAATAGCACGACGAGTATAGCACTTGTTTGTCATTCTAGACATCGAGAGAGTATAGCACGTTTTGTGTTTTGATTGTCATATAGATAGTCGAGATAGATAGCACTTGAGTGTAATGCCAAACACTCTGATCATTTAACTCCCATGGGCACTAGCACTTTCGGGTGTACATCCCAGGACCAGATCGGGCCCTTTATATATTGCCAGGTATTGGTTATATTGTATCTTTAGACAATCAGTCAATGGCCAATATAGAGTACTAAGAATAGTTAAGAGCACTAGATGAATAGACGAGATATTAGAGAGAACTGAATAGACGAGCGAGTAGAGTATAGATGAGGCTAAGGGTACAACACGTAAAACAACGAGTACCGATAGTAACGTTGCACAACACGCGCACGTCGTATTGACAGTCAGGTGGAATTCACGATCTTCCCGCTGGCCATGTTATGCACAAGTCCAGAGGTCCGACGTGATTCAAGGTAAGAGCGAACTTCTAATAGCCGTTTGGATCATATCGATCCCTAAAGGTGTAATGGTGTTATGGTACAACTGGCTCGTCGACCATGTGGGAATCCACGATCAGAGGAGACTTACGGAGGCCTTGTGCAAGGGTATACTAGTCCGCGAAGGGAATATCCGACAGAGAGTTCACCACAAGCCAAGTAATGTGTGTATATAAAAACAAGTGCTCGACGTTCTAGAGGAATTCTAGAACAGTGGAGCGTCGATATCGGTACATAAACAACGCAAGAAACGAATACAAGTCCTTTAAAATAGGGCAATTAATATACTTGATTGCAATAATTTCCAGATACATTATGAGATATTTTATGCCAGATTCCAGCCACATATGGATGGTTCATGTGTGTGCATGTGAGAGAAAATCATAGATAGAAAAGAAGTCATGAATATGTATTTTAAAGCATTCAATATAGCTCCATAAAAATAGGTGTTTTTTACTGTGTGTATGACTGCAAAAATGCGTCAGAATTTGTAGAAAGTGAGAGTAACAAATTTTATGGGTTTTTATGCAAAATCATGTGACGCGACGTACCCCTGTAGGGTCGCGATAGGGTCAGCTCAGGCGGCCAGAACGCGACGGGGTCTCCTATCGCGTTCAGAACGCGACAAGATGATGGTCGCGACGGCTCTGAGAACACGGCGTGTCGAGCCGTCGCATTCTCAGGTACCTCACCTGGGTTTGAGCGGGAAAAAGGTTCTACATCAGATTGCATGCCAACTTGACTTGTTTGGACACAGGGTACTTTGAAAAATCATAACTAATTACATAGTTGATGAAAAATCACGAAACAAGTTGCAAATTAAAGTAGACATGTAAGGGTACTTCCAGTAAATCGGAATTAGAGAGAGAGCATGGTTCATAAAGGGTTTGAACATGAGCAAGAACAAGTTATTCAGAACATGACACAGAGAGAAAGATTGATTAAATTTGATCAGCATGCTCGATGAAATTTAGGGCTTTTAGGGGCAAAAGATCCCTAACAACATGAAGTATCTACAGCAAGAATTTCATAGCATGGGATCAAGTATTCATAGAGATTTGAATTAAACATGATGTCTCGGGGTTATCATATTTGCAGATCTTCTAAAATCAAGAACAAAAGATTGGCTCGATGAAAAAGAGGGAATCAAGAGGGCTTTTGTTCCTGGTGATTGGAACTACCTACAGACGAGTTTAATTTAATTTTGCTCATGAGAATGCCTACCTTTGACTCGATTTATCTTCTAGGGCTTAGAACTCCAAGAACGAAGGAAGAAGCTTGATGGATCTTCCTCTCCTCGATTTCTCCTCCTCCTTGGCCTCTTCTCCACGTCCAAGAACCCCTTTGCACGAGCTAGGGCCGGGCATGAGGGTTTAAGAGGTGTATTTATATAAATAAAAGTTCCTATTCCTACTATTACTCAAATTCCTCTTAATTACGAGATTTCCTAACTCCACCTTTCCTCTCTTGCTTTCTAATCTCTAATTGGGTTAGAATAGTATCTAAATTCGTACTAGACTATATGGAGTAGGTTTAGGAATCCAATTCCAACTCTAATTGTCACTTTTATTACTTTAATAACCCCTTTCCAATTAGGAGATAATTAACTCCGAATTTAAGGTATTTTCTTATTATTCTCCCTTTGTAAATTCATATTTTGACCCAATAACCTCTAGAGGATCCATTAAGCAAGGCCCATTACTCTTTTCCATTTATTGAGTTTTATTTAATACTCTTTTCATTGAATATCCCTTTAGCAGAGTTTTTAATTTATTATTTTTATTTTTTTTTATTTTTTTCAAAAATTCAGGTTGCGTCACAGTTGGTATTAGAGCGAGGTCCGTAAATATAAAGGAACTGGGAAATTATATAGCCATATTTCTACATTTGTACACGGCTGGTAGCTGACTCTGGTTTTGTAATGACCGATTTTGTTTGTAATGGATATGTTATTTGTGCATGAAGTTGAGAAAGCTGATAGAAGGGAATGGGGTGGTGGAGGAGAGGACCCTGAAGAGTCCACTCAACGTATGATTTAGAGGATTTGGGAAAGCCTCACGGATATTCGGATGAGGATGGATCAATAGGCACCGGTACCTCCAGCAGTAGTACCACCAGATGCTGGAGTACCCGTGGCCCCAGTTGTACCACCGCCAAGGGTGGAGGTACCCTATGTGGCACCTGTACCACCACTACCAGTAATGGCAGTAGAAGAGCCAGTGATGCAAGTTGAAAATTTTCTGAGGTTGCAGCCACCCACTTATACAGGAGGGCCGAATCCAGATACTGCAGAGCACTGGATTCATGAAATTGAAAGGGTCTTTACGACCATGAGGTGTCCAGTAGTGGATAAAGTTGTGCTAGCAACATGCCAGTTGAGAGGTTTTGCGCAGTAGTGGTGGTGATTCAAGATGCAGACCACCTTTGCAAGCAGGATAGAGGAGATTATTACCTGGCCGGAATTTCTTGAAGCATTCAATGATACATTCTTTCCACTTCAAGTGCAACAAGCGAAAAGAGAACAATTTCGGACACTTTAGCAAGGTAATACCTCAGTTTTAGAATACCAGATGTGATTTATGGCACTTAGCCGATATGTGCCTTATGTAATATCAGATAATGCTATGATGGTTGAGTATTTTATTCGGGGTTTGAGAGAAGAGTTGCAGAATGCGGTGATACCGTTAATGTGTAGAACAGTTAAGGAGGCAGCCCAGAGAGCAGCTACACTTGAGAGGTCTATTCGGGCTCGTCAGGCAAGCGGGTCAGGTTCAGGTAGTTTTCGGTTACCTAGCAGGAAGCAGGAGTTAGTAGGGGAAAAGCACCAGCAGGACCTTCTTCTTCAGGTTTTGGTAAGTGGGGTCAGAAATTGAAGCAAGTATTTAAGAGCAATGGAAGAGGAAGAGGGGGTCGTCAACAGTTTCAGCAGGGGCGTGGTTATATGCCAGATGTAGAAGAATCGCAGCAAAGTACTACTAGGCAACCCACTATTCCACCAAGTTATAGGTGTTATAATTGTAATCAGCCAGGGCATTTGATCCGCAATTGCCCTTATCCAAGAGAATATGGGTATGGTACAGGTGTTCAGCAACAACAGCCCCAACAGTCATTAGCAGGTCGTGGTGGAGGTGTATCGCAGCAGCGAGGTAGTGGCCGGGTTATGGCTATCACCCGTGCCCAGGCAGAGGCATCGAACATGATAGAAGGTATAATACCTCTTTATGATTTTTCAGCCAGAGTTTTATTTCATTCAGGTGCTTCTCATTCTTTCATTTCCGAAGAATTTCTATATTGTATGGCTCATCCTCTAGAAGAGAAGTCATGTGAATTAGTAGAGGAGGTTCCCTCGGGTGAATTTATGCTCACCTCGTATTACATAGATGAAGCTCCTGTTGTGGTTCAAGAGAATCAAATGTCGGGCCAGTTGTATGCTCTTCAGTTGTCTGATTATGATATCATCTTGGGTATGGATTAGTTAGAAGCTTATGGAGCTATGTTAGATTGCAGAAAGAAAAGAATCAGGTTTTGTCATGCTAATGGTGCAGTGTTTGAATATCAAGGTATGCCCTCTCGTACTTCTAAGTTTATAATTTCTGTAATTAAAGCTAGAAAATTAGTTAATGAAGGATGTGTAGCTTATTTAGCTGCTGTGAGTCTGGTTGAGGCTGGTAAGTCAATAGAAGCAGTTCCCGTGGTTAGGAAATTTGCAGATATTTTTCCAGATGATTTGCCGGGTTTAGCTCCACATAGGGAGGTAGACTTTACCATTGAGTTGTTGCCTGGCACCATGCCGATCTCTAAAGCTCTATATCGGATGGCGCCAGCAGAACATAAAGAATTGAAAAAGTAGTTAGAAGAATTGCTGGAAAAAGGGTTCATTAGGCCGAGTCACTCCCCATGGGGGCGCCGGTGTTGTTATAAGAAAGAAAGATGGAAGTTTTAGAATGTGTATTGATTACAGAAAATTGAATGAAGTGACCATAAAGAATAAGTACCCTTTACGTAGAATTAATGATTTGTTTGATCAGTTGCAATCAGCTAAGATATTTTCTAAAATTGATTTAAGGTGAGGGTACCACCAATTGAGAATTAGAGAGGGTGATATTGATAAAACAACATTTAGAACCCGATATGGTCACTATGAATTTGTGGTTATGCCATTTGGGCTAACCAATGCTCCTATAGCTTTTATGGATCTAATGAACAAGATTTTTCATCATTATTTGGACCAGTTTATTGTGGTCTTTATAGATGATATTCTGATTTACT
Source organism: Colocasia esculenta (assembly GCA_014218235.1). Taxonomy (NCBI): domain Eukaryota; kingdom Viridiplantae; phylum Streptophyta; class Magnoliopsida; order Alismatales; family Araceae; genus Colocasia; species Colocasia esculenta. The sequence continues at coordinate 62,942,431 of CM024762.1, forward strand.
CAGCATCTGAAGAGGAGCATGCAGCACATTTGAGATTTGCCTTGCAGTTATTAAGAGATAATCAGTTGTTCGCCAATTCATAAGTGTGAATTTTGGCTAAAAGAGATTCAGTTTTTGGGCCATGTCATATCAGCTGAGGGAGTGGCAGTTGACCCAAGTAAAGTGGAGGTAGTGATGAAATGGGAGATGCCTAAAACAATTACTGAAATTAGAAGCTTTTTGGGGTTAGCAGGTTATTATAGGCATTTCATTCAAGATTTTTCTAGGATTGCGGCACCCATGACTAGGTTGACTAGGAAGGGTGTGCCATTTGTACGGTCCGGTGAATGTCAAAGAAGTTTCATAGAATTAAAGAAGGTGCTTACAGCTGCACCAGTGTTGACATTACCAATAGGTAATGGTGGTTTTATTGTATATACAGATGCATCTAGAAGAGGGCTTGGCGCAGTACTAATGCAACATAGTAAGGTAATAGCTTATGCATCCAGGCAATTGAAACCAGCAGAAGAGAACTACCCCACTCATGATTTAGAGCTAGCAGCAGTTGTGTTTGCCTTAAAGATGTGGAGGCATTATCTTTATGGCAAGAGATTTGAAATTTTTACAGATCATAAAAGTTTAAAGTATATCTTTTCCTAGAAAGACCTGAATCTCCGTCAGCGTAGATGGGTGGAATATTTAAAAGATTATGATTTTAGTTTGGCTTACCATCTGGGTAAAGCCAATGTGGTGGCTGATGCCCTAAGCAGAAAAGCCTATTTAAGCCAAATGATGATCAAGGAATGGAAGTTGTATGAGGAAATAGCAGAGAATTCCCTGTATGTGCCAAGCAGTCAACGACAGGCAATATTAGCTAGTAGTGCCGTAGAGCCGTCACTGTATTGGCAAATTGTTGAGGCCCAGGGAGCGGATGTAAATTTAGCTAAAATTTTGAAAATTGAAGAGGTTACCATTGATGATAATTGTGTGGTCAGGCTCAGAGGTAGGTTATTCGTGCCAGCAGAAAGAGAAATAAAGCAGAGAGTATTAGAAGAGGCCCATAAATCCAGGTACACTATTCACCCAGGCAGTACTAAAATGTACCAAGATATGAAGAAGCATTTTTGGTGGCCTCATATGAAAAAGGAAATAGCATAATTTATTTCAAGATGTGCAGTTTGTCAACAAATCAAGGCAGAGCATCAGAAGCCTAGAGGTTTATTACAACCATTACCCATTCCGCAATGGAAATGGGATGATATTGCTATGGACTTTATAGTAGGTTTACCAAGGTCAGCAATAGGACATAATGGAATATGGGTATTTGTTGAAAGGCTAACCAAGGTATGTAGGTTAGTAGCAGTAAGTATGTCCTGGTCAGTGGACAGATTAACAAATGTTTTTGTTGATAGAATTGTTCCACTGCATGGCGTTCCGAAGTCTATTGTATCTGATAGAGATCCCAGGTTTACTTCTGGTTTTTGGAGGAGTTTACAGAGAGTAGTTGGCACTGAGTTGAGATATAGTTCAGCTTACCACCCTCAGATATATGGTCAACAGAAAGGACTATTCAGACAATTGAAGATATGTTGCGAGCATGTTGTTTAGTTTGGGGTGATAGTTGGGAGCAACATCTGGGTATGGTTGAATTTGCTTATAATAATAGTTATCATACCAGTCTCAGGATGGCACCGTATGGAGCTTTGTATGGAAGGCCATGTAGAACACCATTAAATTGGTAGGTCCTGAGTTGATACAACAAACCACTGAAATAATAAAGTTTATTAAAGAAAAGTTGCAGATAGCTCAGAGCAGACAGAAAAGTTATGCTGATAATCGAAGGAGACCACTTCAATTTGAAATTGGAGACTTTGTCTTTCTGAGAGTCATTCCTACAAAAGGAATTGTGCGGTTTGGAAAGAAAGGAAAGTTAAGTCCAAGGTATGTGGGACCTTTCCAAGTGTTAGAAAGAATTGGAGAGACAGCCTATAGACTTGATTTGCCAACTGATTTTGCAGATGTTCATGATATTTTCCATGTCTCCATGTTAAGAAAATGTATTGAAGACCCAGCTCAAATAATCAGTTATCAAGGTGGTGATTTAAGGCCGGATATGTCTATGCCTGAATACCCAGTGCAAATTACAGGTCATAAAACAAGGAAGTTAAGAAACAAAGAAATTGAGTTAGTTAAAGTCAAATGGGAAAATAGGCTGGGAGGTGAGGATACCTGGGAGTTAGCTGAGGAAATGATTAAGGGGTATCCTTACTTATTTGAATAAAGTTTTAAATCTTTTTAGATGATAGTATTTGTAATTATGTTTTAAAGTTGAATGTATTCGGAATGTGTTATGATTTCGAGGTCGAAATTTCTTTTTAGATGATAGTAATGTAACATCGCGCATTTTTCGGATCTTTGTGGATCTCGTGTTCAACGCTTGTGAAGCCAATGTGTGGCCAATGTGACTTGTGTTCGGTGTGAGCGTGTGTTTCAGGGGCTTATTGGGCCGATAGTCTGGGCCTGCAGCACCCCAGTGTCCTCAGCCTGTCATCGCGACAGGAAGGAGTGTCACGTTCTGAACGCGATAGAGGTGGCCGTCGCGTTCTGGTGACTACCTTAGGGCGTTGATCGTCTGCATATGTGCCACGTATAGCGCGCAGAGCGGCAGGCAGGAAGGCGACACCTATGTTCGTTGCGATCAGGTCGCGACACGACGATACGTCGCGTTCCCAACCACTGGGTGTTTTTAAGAAACCCCAGCCGGACAGAACTGCAACAAGTTCTGCTCGGCCAGGGGAAGGGGAGCTGCGGCGATTCTTGCAGGAATTCGTGATTTCGGCGTGATAGTGTCGTGGGAAATTCACGTAGAGCGAGAGAAACGCCGGGGGAGAGTCGTATCGCGTGTTCTTCGTGAGGTAGGGTGACTCCTCCTATTTTCGGGGCAAGAATCACGTGGAATGCAGGGTTTGATAAGTTTAATGCTTTCTACACAATAGATATCATGCCTAGGAACCTATTAAAGCATGAAAAACACTAATTAAGGGTGGTTTGCATGGTGTGGGTTGGTAATCCGTGGAGGCGATCCCAGATTAGGGTTTCCATCTGCTAAGGCGACAGAACCCCCTGTCGCGATCAGGTGGCGACGGGCCGACCCGTCGCGTTCAGGTTGTGAACGCGACTTGTTTGTATGTCGCGTTAATGTGTTGAAGGTGACCTATTGGGCTGACGCTATCTGAAGGCGACGCTAGACCTTGTTGCAACTTCAGCCGAGAGGTCTATGCATGCATGGCTTATGCGATTGGATTATCCGAATATCGTTATGCGATGTGTTTACTGATAACGAGCGGTGCATTGGCACTTGTAGCATTCTGAGAGTGCATGGCTCTTGAAGTTAGCACTTCGGTTGTGTAGCTAGCTGGTTCTTTGCGTAGTTGCATGGTGTTCATGCAAGCAGTGTTGTGTTCACGTGTTGTGGACAGTTGTTACTTGAGGTTTACGTAACGTTTCACGTGGTTTGTGTGTGACGTGGACGTGGTTCTATGTGCGTGGCAAATAGTACGATGCCTACTGTGGTTACCTCTCCAATTGGGTGCCCCAGGTTCTCTGTGAGCCAGGCTGTTAGTTCGGGGCTTGTCCCGGTACTGGTGTTGTAGCGTTGAGGTCTGTGTCGTCTGTCCTAGACACCCTCACTCCTTTGTTTGAGTTGTACATCCGGCTGAGGGAAAGACGACAGTGGGACAGTGACTCTTGTGTTTGTTTTTAGTCACTTGTAGCGCACTCTTAGTTGGGGGTACGGACACCAGTAGTTGACACTGGTCCCCTACTAGTCCTTTCCAGTGCCTCACTCTAGAGTGCTCCGGCTAGAGACCCTAGAGTTGCCAGGCATGGGCCTGTGGCTGTGTGTCCGCAGGAGTGGTGTTTAGTTGGTCTCCACAGTTGTTTGACTTTTCCACATGGAGCGGCAGCTGGACCTTTCGTTCGTGGCTACGAGACTGAGAGGTAGACCTGTGTTTGTTTGTCTGAGTCTGTTACTGGTGTCGCGAACCAGTCTACGTGGCTCGAGTGTGGCGGTCTCTACTTTAGCTTGTACACGTGTTTGAGTTTTGCCATTTATTTAATTACTTTGTTTAATATAGTCGGCAAATGGTAAGCATGTTTATTGCTTTAATAATCTGCGTGATTGTGCTATCAATTGCTAGTATAGTTTACTACTTCCGTACATGTGTTTGGTTTGCTCGAGTTGGGGGAGTTCCCTACTGAGCCAGTGACTAGAGAGGCTCACCCCTACTCCCCACAGGCGAAGGTGAAGAGGAAGTTTCATTACCATATTCCAGTTCGAGGCTGCGTCGCAGCGGTGTTGGGCCAGCGCCTCCAGCAGTGTAGTTTCTTTCACAGTTGTACTAGTTTACCTCGGGGTATGCCCCTTGCTCCTGTACTTTCTTGTACTTTTGGTTGAAATTTGGCTATGTAAATCTTGTACGTTATATATGAAATGGTGAATCATATATGTGATCAAGTGTGTTCCTTTCTATTTTCACGGACTCGTATGTGGTATCCCTTGCGAGGCTACGACCCGTTCGCGGGAGGCGGACTCGGATCCAGTTCGTTATTGGTTTAACGGGCTTGAACGAGGCGTTCTGTCACATCCTTATGCTTCCATTTGGTCTAACTAACGCCCCTGTAACGTTCGTGGATCTCATGAATAGGGTGTTTAGGCCATACTTGGATAATTTTATTTTGGTGTTCATAGACGATGTGTTAGTCTACTCCCTTGATGAGGCTACACACCGTGAGCACCTGAGGACAATTCTAGAAGTTATCCGAGAGCACAACCTGTATGCCAAGTTCAGCAAGTATGACTTTTGGATCTGCGAGGTTCATTTCCTTGGGCATGTCATCTCAGGTGCTGGAGTTGCTAATGATCTAGCAAGGTGCAAGTAGTATTAGAATGGGAGACTCTGAGGACACCATCTGAGATCAGGAGATTTCTTGGTTTAGCAAGTTATTACAGGTGATTCATAGATGGCTTTGCCTCCATAGTAGCGCCTTTAACCAAGTTAACCAGTAAAGGGGTTAAGTATGTATGGACCAAGGAGTGTGAGATAAGTTTCCAGAAAATGAAGACGAGGTTGACATCTGCACCCGTGTTGATATTGCCTAGTGGTGCCGAGGGTTTTACGATTTATTCAGATGCTTCGCAGATAGGCCTTGGTTGTGTTTTAATGCATCATGGTAAGGTAGTTACCTATGCTTCTCTTCAACTAAAGGAGCATGAGCGTAACTATCTGGCCCATGAGTTGGAGTTAGCAGTTGTGGTCCATGCACTAAAGATCTAGAGACACTACCTCTATGGTGTCAGGTTCGAGGTGTTCACAGACGACAAGAGCTTGAAGTAACTATTCTCTCAGAAGGAGTTGAACCTACGACAGAGGAGATGGATCGAGTTCCTCAAGGACTACGACTTCGAACTTCAGTACCATCCAAGGAAGGTGTGCAGATGCACTCAGCAGGAAGAGGTCTCTACTTCAGAAAGATTGGAAGATGCTTAAGGATGCAACGTGTGCTATGACCGAGATAGAGCCACAGTTATGCCAAACTTTTGTGGCACAGTTGTCCATCCGATCCACGGTGTTAGACGAGGTAATAGAACAGAAGGAAGCATATCCCAAACTTTAAAAGATGGTGGGCAAGGTAGGCATTGCTCGAGATGAAGACGGTGTTCTCCGATTTCAGCACAGAGTATGTGTACCAGACATCATGGAGGTTTGAGAGCAAGTGCTTGTAGTAGCTCACAAGTCGCGGTTCTCCATTCATCCAGGCAACACCAAGATGTACCAGGACTTGAAGCGATCCTTCTGGTGGTTAGGCATGAAGAAGGACATGGTAGAGTTTGTATCTCGATGTTTGGTATGTCAGCAAGTTAAGGCCGAACGTCAAAGACCATTAGGCCTTATGCAGAAGATGGAGATATCGGTGTGGAAGTGGGAAGCGATCACCATGGATTACGTGATAGGTTTGCCCAGATCAGTTAAGGGCAATGATTCGATATGGGTGGTCGTGGACCATTTCTCTAAGACTGCTCACTTCTTACCTATGAGGAAGAAGCAGTCTGTGGAGAGCTTGGTGAGGCTATATGTGGGCAACATTGTGAGACTGCATGGAGTGCCGAAGTCCATTATCTTGGATATAGACCCGCGGTTTACATCGAGGCTATGGATGGGTCTCCAGGAGGCATTGGGTTCTCAGTTGAAGCTTCATTTGACTTTTCATCCTTAGATAGACGGTCAGTCTGAGAGGACGATTTAGACGCTCGAGGACATGCTTGACTGGAAGGGCGACTGGGAACGTCACCTACCTCTTGTGGTGTTTGCCTATAATAATAGCTTCCATGCAAGTATGGGCATGGCTCCATTCGAGGCATTGTACGGTCGACCCTATAGATCTCCTTTGTGTTGGGAGGAGACTGGTGATAGATAATTGGTAGGACCTGAGTTGGTTTAAGAAACATCAGACAAGATCTAGCTCATCAGGCAGAGGTTCACTACAGCATAGGATAGGCAGAAGAGCTACGTCGATAATAGAAGGAAGGACTTGGAGTTCGCAGTTGGTGAGCATGTATTCCTTAAGGTGTCACCTATGCGAGGCGTTGTTAGGTTTAGCAGGCGTTACAAGCTGAGTCCGAGGTTTATTGGCCCATTTGAGATTCTCAGGCAGATGGGCAGTGTAGCGTAGGAGCTAGCATTACCCCCAGTGCTAGCAAGTGTGCACCCTATATTCTACGTGTTTATGCTCAGAAGATACGTGTAAGATCCGTCACATGTTATTAGCCACGAGCCAGTGGAACTTCAGCCAGATTTGTCACATGTGGAGCAACCAGTGGCCATCTTGGATTGTAAGGTTCAACACCTCATGAACAAGGCTATAGATTCTATAAAGGTGTTGTGGAGGAACTTCTTACGAGAGGAGGCTACATGGGAGCTCGAGGAGGCCATGAAGAAGCAGTATCCCCATCTGTTCGGTTAGTACCTTTGCACTAACTTCAGGGACGAAGATTTCTTTTAGGGGGAGAGGGTGTAAGGCCCTAGTTTTCTGTGCATTTTATGACTTGTAGTATGTTTTAAATTACTGCCAAAATTCCTTCTTAACGTCAACATCCTTTGACGTTAACAGCTGGTTGACGGCGAGATATGTGTCGTTTACCATTTGACTTGAGATCTTGACGTCAAAATCGATTGATGTCTACTTCATGTAGACGACAACCAATTAGACGTTAACTTATCCGGTTGTGTTTGGGTTTCTTTGCCTTGAAACTGTCCCGATTTCTGCAGGAGATAAACATGGAAACCCCCACGTCGGCTGGGATTCTCTTTCCTAGGTTACCTACGACCCAAACTTCTATAAAACTTGGTCATCTCTACAAAGAGAGGACATTTTCTTAGCTAGGGTTATTGGGTTTCGGGGAGAGGAAAAGAGAGAGTTTTAAGGTGGTAGATCCATCAAACCAGAGGCTGCACGACATTCTTCTGCAAGAGGTAGGTCCTCCTGAACGTGGAGAAGCTCTCTTGTTGCTGACAGATTGTTCGCTTGGTCGTGGGAGTCGAATTAAACCTGTGAAGACTACCTCTTTGACTTGGCCAAGGAGGGCTTCATCACCTTAATCCAATCTTCGGAGAGTTTTCTAGAGGCAAGTAACTTAGGGGTTTCATCCCTATACCTATCATCTAGGGTTTTACAAATTTTAAGGATTTTTGTCTCGTGTCCTGGACACCCAAATTCTCTGCTTTTCTGCTTTCGGTCTGCACTTTTTGCAGACAAGAAGTTGACGGAAACATCCTTTCTGTTAAGTTCTCGTGTTGACGACAATCGATTATGCCGTTAACCCCCCCCCCCCTCCCCCCCCCTTGACGGCAAACCCTTTGCCGCCTTTAAGTTCTTCTATTTTTTTTTTCTAGAAAGGTGTTTTAACATATGTGATGTGATCTTTCAGAGATTTTGAATGTATACATTGGTTTTGAAAATTTTGTCTTGTCAGGTACATTTAGCAAATTGAGTCACGCATTTCTGATGATTTTTTGATCATATTTGTAAATTGTAAAAATTTTGTCACGAGTAAATGAGCATGCCATATTAGGCTTAAATTCGGGATAAATATGTATGATGTGTATTATTGTCATAGTATCTTTCCATGAACATAGGGTTACTGTGTGCATGTTTCAGGATAGATAGAGTCATCAATTCCTATTTACCATGTTTTTAATAAATCATCTTGTTAACTGCCTAAGATCTATGTTAAAAGTTAAAAATAGATAAACTATGGAAAAAATTATGAAAAATTAGACATATAATATATTCCATGTGCATGATCTGTGATTAAAAATTGAGCATGTTCTAACATCCGTGACTACTATTTCTAGTTATAAGTCATTAATGGTCTTGTTAAGCATGATTAGTTAAAAATGATGTTTTATGATGATTAGTACCATAATTAGGCTTTGTTAAGCATGTTGCAACACTATTAAATAGTAATGATGATTTTCTGTAATCTAAGATAACTGTGATATTTTGAAAGCATGTGAATGGACTATTAAATGCATGAGAATTATGTTAAACATGTGGATAATGTGATTAAGTGATTAATGTGTCGAGATTTACACTACTACCATAGAAGACTGTGGAGCCATACTATAGAAAAGTCCCTATGGGAAGGCTCAATGTGTATGTGATATTTTGTAGGCATCAGGATGAAATCTTGGAGGTGGACAAGTACCAATGGTTAGGGTGAAGAGTGCTTCTCCCGGTTTTATGCAGTTACCAAGATTCGTCGCTGTATTTCCTAGGTGACGGGTATGTGATATGTGTGTGATGTGTCCTTCTTTATGGTGGTTCAGACTATGTGTCATGGCCAAAGATGTGTAAAGATGAGAATTAAGTGTGAATGTGCAAAGTGAATATGTGAAAGTGATGTGATAATGTGCTTCAAGGTGTAAGAATGTGAAACTAGATGATTAAGTTATTTTTATGTTAAAACAGTAAGCAAAAGATGAGAATATGTGACATTTGAGCATATTGAATGTGGTAGATATCATGCTAGTATCACTAGTATATGTATGTGTTCAATTTCATGTTTTAGATGTTTGGAATTGTGCCATGAAATGAGTTGTAAATTGTATCTTGAGTTATATCAAATCCATGTGTAGTTAGCATGTTATAGATTGTTCATTTAGTACTGACTTATTGCTACATGAATCATGTGATAAATTGCTCTATATGTTGAACTTGTGTAGAATGAATGTGATAAGTGTTTGGATGTACGAATAAGTTGCTTTCTGAGTCTTTTGTGAAGACTCATCCTTGCTTAAACATACAGGTGAGGCAGGTATCCCTGAGATCGAGGAGGAGATAGCGAGGAGCGACTTCGAGCGAGAGGAGTAGCTGAGAACTTGAGAGCTATTTACATAGCTTGTACTTTTCTTTACTTAGTACGTGAAACAATGATATGATATGGACTTGTTTATTTGTGAACTTTGTGTATTGATTTTGCTACTATATAGACTGTGGGATGTGTGTGGTAATGATGGAATAAGAATTATTTACATTTTTGCTGTACTTTTCTTTGTTATTTGTGTACATCTCTACCTACTGTGTTGTGCTGGGTACATGTCCTATTGTGATGACACACTTTATATCGACGTGGATTGGTATAATCGTATCGGTATAAAAAGAGTCGTTATAGAGATTGGTATCATACAACATTTCAAAGTTGTTATAGAATCAGTCCATATATGTAGAAACATCTAATAATGAATTGAAGATAGATAAGAAATTGGTTAGTGCTAAAGAACATAGATCCTAATTGAGATATTTATTTTGCAAGAAATGGCGAGTTGTGGTAGGCATAGTACTCAGGCTCGGGAGGATGAGCAGAGACGTGAGGAGAGGGGCAAGCAGCAGGCTCCAACACCCTAGGGTCCCACGGTACTTCCATCACCGCCACCTGTGGACTACGTCGTGTTCATGTAAGGTCTGGTTTAGGCGATGCAGATGCAGGCACAGACTCAGGCCGCATTATAGGCCCAGCTGCAGCTCAGGTTGGAGTTGTCAAGTAGGAGTAGTTTGTCTTGTTGATTATATGATTGCTTATGTGTGCCTTATTATTTCCGGTTCAGGGTTCCTTATTATTTCAGGCTCAGGCTCCAGCTCCAGTTCCCTCGGAGCATGGACATGGTGGCTTGTCCATCATGGAGAGGTTTAAGAGGATGGCTCCACCTTCTTTTACGGGGGAGGAGTCAGCTCCTCTTAGCAGAGAGCTAGTTGAGGGAGGTAGAGAAGATCTTCCGTGCTATCAGGTGTGTGGAAGAGGATAAAGTGAGCTTGGTGACTTACATGCTACAGGAGAGGGCTGATGTTTGGTGGGCTTCTATGCAACGAACCAAGTACGAGGATGGAGCTTTAGAGGTGACTTGGGCCAACTTTACTAGACTTTTAAGGCCAAGTTCATCCCCGAGCATATTCAGGATAGGATGGAGCAGGAGTTTCTATCTCTTACACAGGGTTCCATGACTATCTTGGATTATGAGGCTAGGTTTGCTGAGTTTTCCAAGTACTCTCCCCACATTGTTGCAGACGAGCGAAGAAAGGCCAAGAAGTTTGTTATAGGGCTCAGACCGTCACTCAGGTCGAAATTGGCGGCATTTGATCACCGGACGTTGAACAAGGCTCTCTGTACAGCATGCAGACAGGAGAGTGAGATGGACCAGTACATGGAGGAGAAGAAGACAGCCTACAATGTACATCAGCAGCAACCACAACATACAATAGTTCCGAGCCAGTCAGTGGCGGTACCCCAAATGACCAACTTCAGGTCCGGCGACAAGAAGGAGTGTCCTCATTGTGGAAGGACACATGGCGGCTCAGAGTGTTGGAAGCTAGCAGGGAAATGCCTGAAGTGCGGTAGCATAGAGCACCAGATCAGAGACTGCCCCAGACTTTAGCAGTTTGCACAGAGAGTGATCGGGAAGCCGGGAAGGCCTCGGGCCCAATCCCTAGTGTATGCACTTGCACGTGAGGATGTTGAGCAGGCCGAGAACATCACGAAAAGTATTATTTTTGTAATAACCAGTAGGTTCGGATCGAGGGTTACCGGGTTTGGAGGCCAGTGTGTGGCCATTGTTGGACCATGGAGGTCTATAGGTGTTTTTACAGGTTTTATGGGTCAGGAGGTAGGCAAGAGAGCTGGGCATCCCAGCCCAGATTGGGCTCTGTCGGGCTCTTTGAGATCGCATCGCATATAGACGATGCGATTCTCATGGGTTATCGCGTCCCGTTTTCCTGACGCGATTAGGATCTTAATCGCGGTCGCTACATGGGACGCGATTCAGCAACGCTGTTACATGGTTGTCGCTACATGCGCACCGCGTGGTGCATGCAAGACGTTGGGAGTTTTAATTTCGTCGGGAATGTTAGATTCATTTCTTAACACGTTAGGTATGTGCCACGTGATTCGATTGTGTGCTGTTAAGTGTATCTTCCCCTGGCCGAACAATGCATTTGCACTACTCAGGCCTGGGAAAAATGTTGTAGTAGCTGTGAAGGTGTTCTTGGCTGTTTAGGGGCAATTGGAGTCTCTTTGGCGTAATTCCGGCGTGTTGGCGAGCGTCGGAGCGTCTGGTATGTCCGATGCATTTTGGTTAAGGAATAGCGGCATCTGTATTGGACGCGATTTAGAAAGTGGCCACCCGAGCTCTGGTGTGCTATGGCCAGTTTTTCTTGTTTTTGTCCCATGTTACTTGGGCTGTGTTACCAAGGCAATGTAGGGTCTGTATGGGTTGTGTTGACCCATGTCGTGATTGTTATCAAGGTGTTTTGTGTGGAATTGTGTGCATAGAAAGTTGGGTGTTACGCTTTTCATAGTTACCTCTCCAGTCGGTTACCCTAGCACCAGGTGCTTAAGGCTTGTCCTGCTATGGGAGTACTGTCGAGGTTTGTGTCATCTTCCTAGGCACCCTCACTCCTGTGTTTGAGTAGTATGTTCTGCTGAGGGAAAGATGACAGGGGACAACTACACGTGTTTGTGGGTGTGCGGCCATTTGTAGCACGCTCTTGGTTGACGATCGGACACTGGTAGACGTACTGGTCCTCAGCTTGTCCTGTTTTAGTACCTCACTTTAGGGTTCTCAGCTGGAGCCCATAAAGGTGTCAGGCTTGGTCCTGCAGCAGTGTTGCTAGCAGGTGTGGTGTGGTTAGTCTCCACAGTTCTTGTCTTTGTTGAGGTGGAGCGGCGGCTAGACCCTTCGTCTGTGGCTGCGAGGCTGAGAGGTGTACTTATGTTGTTTGTCCGAGTCTATGGCTGGTGTCGCAAACCAGTCTTTGTGACTCGTGTTCGGCGTACCCTTTCTTTAGCTTGTACACTCTTACGTGTGTTTCCATTTATCTCTTGTAATTGTAGTACCATGCTTAGGTGGTTTCATGATTTACATCTTTGATATAAATTGTGTTTCTCGGCTTGGGGGAGTTACCCTACTGAGCTAATGACTTGTGAGGCTCACCCCTTTTTCTTCCAGGTGAGGGAGAGTAGGAGGATTCACGTCCCTTCTCTAGTACTGGTCAGCGCTGTAGTGGAGTCAAGCCCTCGCCACCAGTAGAGTAAAGTTCTTACTTGTGGAGACTTAGGGGTTTATCTCGGGCTGTTGTATCTAGTATAATGACTATGTATGGAACTTAGTATGTACATTTCATGTGGACATGTGTGAGCAATGTATCATATATGTGTTTTGTGTGTTTCTTTTATATTTTCACGGACATATATGGTTGATATCCCTTGCGAGGCTTTGGCTCGATCGCGGGAGACGGAGTCGTGTCAGGCTCATTAATGGGTTAACGGGTTTGAACGACGTGCTCTATTACAATTTTAGTTATGGGTGTGCAGGCTTAAGTATTGTTTGATACGTGTGCTACACACTCGTTTGTTTTCGAGTGGTTTGCTAGGCAGTTAGCGACAGAGTCTAGAGTTGAGGGAGAAGAATTAGAGGTTCTCCTGTCAGTTCATACCCCAGCAAGTACTATAGCTACCAGGAAGTGCATTCCATCCTTACTGTTGTGCATTGAAGACCGAGGTTTGTTTGGACGCTTCTACTTGCTCAAGATGAAAGACTATGATGCTATACTTGGTCTACATTGGCTTGAGGAGCACTTTGCCCTGGTCGATTGCAGGAGGAAGAGAATTACTTTCCGTATTCTGTTAGAGGGTGAGTTCTCACATCCTTTGCCTTGGAATCTAGTGGGAAAGTTTGTGATCTCTACCATGAAGGCTGTAAAAATGGAGAATAAGGGTTGTGACGCTTTCCTTGCTAGTGTAGTCTTGAATCCAGAGGCCAATCAGTCACCTACCGTTAGGGAGAGAGAGGTTGTGAAGGAGTTTCCAGACATGTTCCCTAATGACTTATTTGGATTGCCACTAGCAAGGGAGATATAATTCACTATTGAGATGCTTCCAGGCACCTCATCTATCTCTGAGGCTCCCTACCGGATGGCATCTGCGGAGTTAGCTGAGCTAAGGAAGTAGTTGCAGGAATTGCTCGATAAGGGGTTTATTCGCCCTAGTGTCTCACCATGGGGCGCACCTGTACTGTTTGTGAAGAAGAAAGATGGTTCTCTCAGGCTGTGCATCGACTACAGTAAGCTCAACTAGATGACAGTGAAGAACAAGTAGCCCTTGTTGTGCATTGATGATTTGTTTGATCAGCTCCAGAATGTGTTTGTGCTCTCCAAGATCGATCTACGATTAGGCTACAATCAACTGAGGATCAAGGGGGAGGATGCTTCCAAGACTACATTTAGGACTCGTTATGGACACTACGAGTTCCTTGTGCTTCCGTTTGATCTAACTAACGCCCCTGCAGCGTTCATGGATCTCATGAACAGGGTGTTTAGGTCATAGTTGGACAGTTTTGTTAGGGTGTTCATAGACGATTTGTTAGTCTGCTTCCATGATGAGGCTACACACCGTGAGCTCCTGAGCACAGTTCTAGAAGTTCTCTGAGAGCACAAGCTGCATGCCATATTCAACAAGTGCGACTTATGGATGTGCAAGGTTCATTTCCTTGGGCATGTCATCTCAGGCTATGGAGTTGTTGTTGATCCAAAGAAGGTGCAAGCAGTATTAGAATGGGAGACTTCGAGGATGCCATTTGAGTCAGGAGCTTTCTTGGTTTAGCAGGTTATTACAGGCGATTCATAGAAGACTTTTCCTCCATAGCAACACCTTTAACCAAGTTAACCAGGAAACGGGTTAAGTATGTATGGACTGAGGAGTGAGAGAGCAGTTTCCAGAAGATGAAGACGAGGTTGACATCTGCACCCATGTTGATATTGCATAGTAGTGCCGAGGGTTTTGCGATTTATTCAGATGCTTTGCAGATAGGCCTTGGTTGTGTTTTGATGCAGCATGGTAAGGTAGTTGCCTATGCTTCTCATCAACTAAAGGAGCATGAGCGTAACTATCCGACCCATGACTTGCAGTTAGTAGCTGTGGTCCATGCACTAAAGATCTGGAGACACTACCCCTATGGTGTCAGGTTCGAGGTGTTCACAAACCATAAGAGCTTGAAGTACATGTTCTCTTATAAGGAGTTGAACCTACGACAGAAGAGATGGATCAAGTTCCTCAAGGACTACGATTTCGAGCTTCAGTACCATCTAGGGAAGGCGAATGTCATGGCAGATGCACTCCGCAGGAAGAGGTCTCTACTTCAGCATGATTGGAAGATGCTTAAGGATTCAATGTGTGCTATGACCGAGTTAGAGCCACACTTATGCTAGGCTTTCATGGCACAGTTGTCCATCCGATCCACGGTGTTAAATGAGGTTATAGAACAACAAGGAATAGATCCCAGAGTTTAGGAGATGGTGGGCAAGGTAGGCATTGCCCGAGATGAGGACGGTGTTATCTGATTTCAGCACAGAGTATGTGTACCAGACATCGTGGACGTTCGAGATCAAGTTCTTGCAGTAGCTCATAGGTCGTGGTTCTCCATTCATCCAGGCAACACCAAGATGTACCAGGACTTGAAGCGATCCTTTTGGTGGTCAAGCATGAAGAAGGACGTGGCAGAGTTCATATCTCGATGTTCCGTGTTGTGTATGGGATGAATATCTAGATGGGGGGGTGAATCGATATTGACCAATTTAAAAATTAAAAACTCGAGATTAGGATCATATTAGATGAAACAATATAACCAGTGCACGTCAAACCACACAATGCAAGCAATATTTTTAAGGTGGTTTTACTCCAGTGTGGAGACCTACGTCCACCCCTCACTAAACCAAGTGAGGCTTCACTATCAACTCAAATGTGTGAGACACTCACACAACTGTTGATTCACAACTTCTTACAGACCACTGATTCACAGCTTCAAGATTGTACCAAATCTGACAATCCTTACACACACTGTGTAGGATCAAACCGTCTACTCCAACTAGAGTAGACAACCAACCAAATTAGTGTAGAGAAGAAATTAGAAAAATCAAACTAGAGAGAGGTCTGAAGAAGTGCAAAAATATGCAAACACTCTGCGCTGGAGTTGGATCTGGTCAAATGACTCTTTGAACTCCCAATTGCATCTTCTTGAGGCTTGAGCTCATCGAATTCCTCTTCTGGTCACAGCACAAGGATCAATTGCCCCTAAATTTGAGATGAAATCCGATGCTCTGCTTCAATTGATCATCAGCAGGTCTTCATACAGAAAGAAGACATGATCCAGCATCCTCTCCTCTTGATTAGTTGATTGCTTCGAAGTCTGCTACTCTTTCTGAACTCAAGCTCTTGCTCTCTCTGTACTTTTTCGCTCTCAGATCACTGCACTTTTTCTTTCTGTGTGCAATATGTTCTGTAGAGGATGACTCTCTACATTTGATCTGATTCGCGGAATCTCTTCAGTGGGCCCCTCAACAGAATCCCAAAAACTTGGGAGATGCTTTTGCTGCCAAAAGAAGTATCTTCCATAACCTTGTGAAGTGTACCCAAAGTCCCAATCATTGGGCCTCTGGTCACATGCCTAGAACTTATGTGCTGGCAGATACTTTTCATCTCTGTAGAACAAGTGTCAAAGAGTCAACACATCATGATTATAGTGTCGATGCATACCTATAAGACTTGACTTGGATCAGTGAAAAATCTTCAGTAGAGTTGACTCCATGCCCTCATGAGTCGACCTCATCCAAGTGAATGTCATTCTGACTGACTGACTGTGATGTAGAGTTGACCTTCAATAACATAGTGTTGACCTCATCTGATGGTAGAGTCAACCTAACCTTCCTCTAGAGTCAACCTGGTAGACTAGTAGAGTCGACCTCATCCTTATATGGAGTCGACCTTAGGCAACACTTCTCTTCAAATGCTCATAGGGATCTTGATTAGTGTTGACCTGATGCTCATCTGGAGTCAGCCTTATCTGATTCCTCTCCTTCAGCGCTAGCCAGAAAACCAACTAGAGTCGACCTGTTCTTCGAGTATTGTCGACCTCATGTGATACTTTGAATTTCTGTGCTACTGGAATTCATCAAGCGTCGACTTAACCTTTGAATAAAGTCGACCTTATGTACATCACTGAACTCCAGCATCTCTCCCATTGATACAAATGTGTTGACCTATGAAGTAACCAGAGTCAACACATGAAAGAGGACTTTGACTTTATGAAACTTCCTATGATACAAATAACTTGTGTTAGATATTTATGACATTTTGCTTGATTTACGACATCATCAAAACCAGGGACATAATAATCTCCCCCTTTTTGATGATGGAAACATTAAATCATAGAAGTTTTGACTGTTAGATGAATTTCATGTATAATCATGTTACTATGCAAACATCAATCCACATAAGCCATCCACACAAGTTCACACAAGAAGATTTCACACAAACACTTTTATGATTTCATTGCTGATAAGAGTGTATTACAAGAGAAAAAACATCAAAGTACATCAAACATCAAATCAAAGTAAAAAATCTATGATATCTCTCTCCCCCTTTGACATAATCAAAACAAGAGAATCACTGAGGAGAAGGAGGTGGTGGAGGTAGTTGTCGAAGAAGTCTGCTCTCAATCCTTGCCAGTCTCATTTCCAAATCATCATAATTCCCCCGAAGATAGATCTGAAGAGCATTGAATCTTGAGTACAGATAACTTTGCATTTCATGTTGCCTAGTTAGGTAGCCCAGAGGGGGGGTGAATGGGTCTTTAAAATTTATCAATTAATACATGTTCACAAAGAAATACACTTTGAAGATTGTTAGTGTTAGTAATGAAAAACAACAAATACATGAAGACAATCATACAACACCAGATGTATCCTGGTTCGGACCTCCTTTCCACAGGAGTCCTACGTCCAGTCCCTGACCAACAACTCAGGATTTCACTAACTAGGGTACAGTCCCCCTATAGACACTACAACACCCAGCTCAGCTGGTCTTCTCTTCACAGCCCGAAGAGGAACAACACCCTGGATACCCCA
Organism: Colocasia esculenta; assembly: GCA_014218235.1. Taxonomy (NCBI): domain Eukaryota; kingdom Viridiplantae; phylum Streptophyta; class Magnoliopsida; order Alismatales; family Araceae; genus Colocasia; species Colocasia esculenta. Next base: position 62,959,921 of record CM024762.1, read on the forward strand.
CCAGGTCTTCCTTCACACCAGAAGGGCAAACACATACCCTGGATACCACCAGGTCTTCCTTCACACACGAAGGGTACAAGCACAGAAATAAGTAAGCAGGAGATTAAGCCCCTAGATCAAGCTTTGACAAGTCAAGATCTGAAGCGAAGGACTGAGAGCTTAAGGTCTACAAACTAAGCTCACTCTCAGATCCAGACAAGCTCTCTCGAAAATTTACAAACAATGCAGAGCGCAAAGAAGAGCTAATCTAATGGAATGAGGCTTGGCTCTTTCTTGAGAACTCGCAGAAGACTTGATGATCAGAGTGTTTTTGTATGAGTATCGTTCTCTGTCTATGTATCTTTCTTCTGGGGCTCCTCTCTTCAATATATAGCTTCAATTTGAAATCTAAAAGTTGAAGTATCCGTTGCCTCTAGCTTTTGGTGGACGTTAGACTGAGTGGCACTTGGAAGCTTCCAGTCAATAGTCCTTTATCCATTTGTGCACGCAAAGTGATAGGATCTTCTGAAGTGTCCTTTGGCTTCTACAAGGTCCAACGTTGTATGAAAAATGTTGTCAGAGACCTGCATACATTAAATGCTAGAACAGTAGACAGCTAGGCTGTCTCTTGTTGTTAGTCAACGTTGGTGTGAATATTCACCAAAATAGTAATGCCATATTGCTGTTCTAAAAGATGCATATGGAATAGACACGATAATGGATGATATCATCTGTATGCATGCAGAGATATGTTCAGTCTTCATTAAATGCACAGCTGTCAGAAGAATATGTGCGAAGACTTTGACTATTCAACCCGTTTGAAAGGATAAGTCATATGTCAAGTTGATTGATATGAAATCGATGCATTTATGACTTATGAAATCGTTATGCAACCAAACAGCAAATCGTTGTAAGATATGAAAGAATCATTGTGATGATTGAGGGAATCATTATGATTACTTAAGAAGTCGATGCGCAAAGCAAATCGTTATAATATCTGAAGCAATCGTTGCGATAGGCAAATCGTTATGATAACTAAAGGAATCGTTATGATAGCAAATCTAAAGGAATCGTTATGATAGCAAATCGTTATGATCACTAAAGGAATCGTTACGAAAACAAGTCGTTACGATGACTAAAGGAATCGTTACGAGAGCAAGTCATTACGATGACTAAAGGAATCGTTACGAGAGCAAGTCGTTATGATGTCTAAAGGAATCATTACGAAGCAAGTCATTACAATGACTAAAGAAATCATTACGAAAGCAAGTCATTACGATGACTAAAGGAATCGCTATGAAAGCAAGTCGTTACGATGACTAATGAATCGTTGCGAAAGTAAGTCGTTACGATGACTAAAGAAATCGTTACGAAAGCAAGTCGTTATGATGACTAAAGGAATCGTTACGAGAGCAAGTCGTTATGATGACTAAAGGAATCATACGAAGCAAGTTGTTACGATGACTAAAGGAATCGTTACGAAAGCAAGTCATTACGATGACTAAAGGAATCGTTACGAAAGCAAGTCATACGATGACTAAAGGAATCATTACGAGAGCAAGTCGTTACGATGACTAAAGGAATCGTTACGATAGCAAGTCGTTACGATGACTAAAGGAATCGTTACGATAGCAAGTCGTTACGATGACTAAAGGAATCCTTATGATGAATAAAGAAGTCGATGCAAGCAAATCGTTATGCTCTCTTTAAGAAGTCGTTGTAGGAACAATTTCTTTTGAGATCAGAAGAAGTTTCAATCTATGAAGAAATCGTTAAGGTACTTATGAAACGGTTATGAAGAAATCGTTACAGTTCTACTGTAATCGATATGATCTATAAAAGAAACCAATGTGTACTTAGACAAATATGATGCTGTAGATAGAATGTAAAGATGCTTACTGTTTTGGCTTATTTTCCTTTGGTATTAATTCATGTGCTTAAGACTTGTAGAAAATAGGTTAGTGACCTTTAATTAAGGGTTTGATAATTATCACAATAATATGGTTTTGTTAACACCAAAATAGAAATGTAATTACTTTTAATTACATGGGGATAGACTGTTCATCAATCTCCCCTTTTGGTGATGACCAAAATTTAACAAATTAACAAACTTTAGCAAATAGCACAGATAAATAGATCTCCATATGTATTTCAGAGCTGCAATAATTCTCCCCTTTTTGTCATTAGCAAAAAAGATGCAAGGAAAAGAAAAGAAGAAGAGAAAACAACTGAATGAGACAGGAAATACTATTTGTATCCATTCATTCTGGGAAGGTATAGGGAGATAAAAGGCAGGAGAGAGGAGGGAGGCAAAATGAGAAATGATTTCCCATGCCTGTTCTTCCTGCTTTCAAAAACTTGACGAAATACACCAGGGGCAAGAGTGTACTTGGGTCCCATGGAGGAGCCATTCTCTTCAAATGGAGAGCCAACTGCTCATCAAGGAGATTGGCATAGGCTTCTTGCTAAGGGAGATTCTTTTGAAGGATACTGATCAAAACTGGCTCGAGCAAGAAATTGATCAACTGAAATGGGATAGAAGTTCTGCTTGGCCTTCAGCTCTTGACAAAGGGCTACATAGACTTTATATCGCTCAACCCAAATATGGAAGGGATCCTGGACTAGGTGAATAGAGTTCATGTCTAAAAAAGTAGCTTCTGATACTGGAGGGTGACCTTCCCTGGCTTGACATTCATTAAGCACTGACAGCTGCTAAGCAGAGAGAGGGTAAAATCTGGCCCAGTGTGAAGGTGTCAACCTCTCGCATTCTGACAGGATGGGAGCAAGAACCTCAGCACTGACATGGCCTTGGTGGTATTCTCTGAAGAGAAATCTATGAAATGCCACTTGGAAGCCCTTCTGTACCTTGATTCTGCCCATTACTCTGGCAAAACGTTCAAAGATGATAGACCCAACAGAAGAGTCCATGACCAGAGAGTGAATAGGTGGAAGCAAGATTTCCTCTGGCACCTGAAGGGTGGCAAAGTCTACTTGGATAGCTTCAGTGTGGGCGTCGGCTGAACCAAGTGCATTATGGCCTGCTTAAACTGGCTGAATTGGACCTCAGGGAGTCGATGGACATATCTATAGTTGTTGAAGAGTTGGAAATGCCTGGCCATCTTGATCTCCTTCTGAATGAATGGGGCCCAACAATGCTTGTGATGAATTTGGAACCATTCTGAGAGAGTCAGGGAATGGTCCTTGGAGGGAATCTAGCAGACTTAGCCAAAACAATTTTGTACAGCTCTCTGTGCCCCCTAGCCCATTGCTCTTCAGTCTGGAATGAGCAATAGAAAGATTTTGGATTTTCAATTTTGGTGAGAGGGGTATAAGGTAGAATGACATTTAATGGTCTGAGAGATTAAGAAAGGAAGGTTGACAAGGGTGGCAAAGACAACCTTCTGAAGATATTCTCTATACAGTGGTTTATTTTTGTTGTCCACTGTGAGAGAAAACCACAGAGGTGGATGAAGAGGTTCAGAGGAAAGAGAGGAGGTGGATGAAATTTTCCTCTTTTTAGGAGCAGAACTAGAAGAGTCTGCCCTATGGATATGATCCCCAACCTTCAGTACAGACCGGAGGATGACTTCTTCAAACTCATCCTTGATTTTCCCAAGATAGGGAGATTCAAGTTGAGCACCCTCAGGAATTACAGTAATGAAAGAGGGTGGAGGAGAAGGATGTAAAAGGGAGTGTGAGGTAGTAGGTGGGATATCTGATGGTCCTGAGGATGGTGGACCAGAGGAAGAGGAGGCTCCAGCTGATGATGACACTGGAGGAACCTCAAAAAGGTGGAGGTGGAGAAATGGGTGTTGAAGATGCAGGAGATGAAGTGGATTGTGAAGGAAAAGGTGTAGGTGATGAGATGGTTCTGGGTTGTGGTTTCTTGAAGGTTTGAGGTGCAGGTGGAGCTGTGGATGATGAAGGTGGTGATGAAGGTACAGGGGTCTGAGTGGAGGAAGGAGCTGGGGGCATAGGAGCTACAGCTTCTGCTTCTTCAGCTATGTGCTGCACAGACTCTGACTCCAAAGGCCCTGACACCTTCTCAGCTGGCCCCGAAGGCCCTGAACCACTGACCTCAGCTTGCCTTGAAGGCCCTGACACTTGCTCATCTGGCCCTCATGGCCCTGAACCATTGACCTCTTCTTGTGGACTAGCTGCTGTCGGCCCTGATGGCCCTGCCACTTGCTCATCTGGCCCAGATGGCCTTGGAACATCTTCTTCACTTCTTTGAGCAGCAGGAGGTGGAGGAGGAGGAGCTTGGGCTCCAACTGCCTTCAAAATCTCTGAAAGCATTGTCTTCATGCTTCCTAATTCCTTATTGAACCACCTTACAACATTCTTTACTTGAGACAACTCCTTGGATGTGGATGCCTGGCTCATGAATGAATATGGAATTTACATCAGATGCAATGAGCAGAGGATCTCCCTTGAGCATCCAATCTTTCTATGACAGGCTTCAAATTTATAATGACTCTTTGCCTCATCTGTCTCTGATAAGGAGTGTCAGCTAGGAGAGGGACATCTGGAACTTCTGCTGCTTTCCCTTTCTCCTGGGCCTTGTCCATTGGAGGCTGCTGATCTTGGTCATCCTCAGAATCTGAGGAACTGGCAGTCTCACCTTCTCTGAACTGGTTCTCAGGGATTTTCATTTCCCTCCCCCTGAGTCTCACTGCCCTTCTCAACTTTAGCTTCTTCTTCAGCATGCACACTTCCATGGGAACTTCAGATTGTGCTGCTGCTGCTGCTTCTTCTTCTTGAACTGGAAGGACTTCTGAATGAATTTCAGTGTGGCCTGATGCCACAGCACTGACTCCTGGAACTCCTCTGTCACTGACTGCTCCCCCTCAATGGGAGCATCTTCCATTACAACATCCTCTTGAATTTGGACTTGCTCCTGCTGGCTTGGAGCTTCTTCCATAACTACATCTTCTGTGGGGACCTCTGCCATAGATTTTCTATACTTGGCTCATGTGCAACTGGCTCCCCTGAGAGATGGAGTCCAGTGCATCCCTAAGTAGACTGCCTACTTGGGAAGATGGAAGAGGAACCTCTGAGAATTGCCCTGGGCTCAATGTCTTCAGGAGGAATGTCCTCAATCCTTCACTGCTTACTTCTTCTGCTACTCTGGACTGCTGCTGCTCCTCAGATACTGCTTGCTGCTTCTGCTACTGGTTCTAGGTCATCTTGGGCTTCACCAAGGATGGTTCACCCTCAACCGCACCAGTCTTGGACCACACACCATTTACTACAGAAAATCCACTTTTTCTTAAATTTCTGGACCTAATAGCTTGGCCCATCTTTTCAGATACATCACCCACTACACTTATCCAAAATGATGAAAGATTTTGGTCAGGAGATGGGCATATGGTAGTGAGATGTTCAATTTGCTTTTTATCCCACACTTGAGACCTTGCAAACTTCATTCTCTCAATATCAACTCTGCAGTATTAATTTCCTGATTCTGATAGCCAGTACATCAGGTCTGAATCAGCCTTGGTGCATGAGGAGAAAGTTGCACTCCTAGGCACAATGATCTGACAAATTATGAAATGCAAAGGCCTGTTAAAGGCACTGAGCTGGGTTATATCCAGCTTTCCATCCTTCAGCCTATAATCCGGGCCTATTATTCCCCAACCCTTGACATGAGTGTCCACAGTGTGGACTCCACTGCGACCGGAAGTAGAAACTTCAAACAGAGATGCTAACATTCCTGGTGATTCTGATTTGGGTTCCCTTGACCATAGAAGTCAGGGTCCCATCCTCCTCTGTCTTCAGACAGACATAGAAAGCCTTGACAAGATCTGGATAACTTACATCAGAAAGGGTTGCAATCTTCGTCCATTTCAGCCTCTGTAGAGCTTCAACCAACTGCCCATTCGTTCTTCTCCAAGTCTGCTAAATCCACTGCCTTGTGCCCGCAAAGCTTTGCCTTGACTGAAGCGAACCTGGCTTGCTCTTCTGCGGTGAGGAATGCAGCTCCGTAACCCCCAACACTGCCGGAACAGTTGAAGAGGCCATGGAATCAAGCAGAGAAGAGGTTCTGGAGGTCTGGAAGGGTGGTTGAAGGAGAAACCCTCAAGAAATTTCTGGCGGGAGAGGTTGAAGGCTTCAAATCTGGTGGAAGTCGATGCCGGGGGCGAAGGGTTATCGCCTCAGGCAAGAGAACGAAGGAGATAAGAGGGGAGACGAATCGTTCTCATACCGATTACGGGATTTATGAAATAGAGGATAAATGCCCCCTTTTTGAAGAGGTGCGCCTTTATGGCAGAAAACGACAAACTCCCGTTTGAAAGAAATAAAGAATTACACAAAACGAACCGACAGGAGAATTTACGCAAGAAGGATAAATGAGAAGTAATTGAGATAATTTTTGCTCACTTCAAGGAGAATAATTAATTGGGCTCCGAAATTTAATATTTCAGTATTTAACAGATAAATCTATCACAATTTACACATGCCTAATTCCCTTCTGAGAGAAGTGAACCTCTCTTCGGGTAAGGCTTTTGTGAAGATATCTGCCAACTGATTATTTGTTCAATAAAAGATATTTCAATATTACCATTAGCTACATGATCACGAATAAAATGATATCTAACCTCAATGTTTGTTCTTGAGTGCTGTACTGGATTTTGGTTAAGTTTATGGCACTTGTGTTGTCACATAACAGTGGAATTGACTTGATGTGCATTCCGTAGTCCTCAAGTGTTGCTTTATCCATAGGAGTTGTGTACAACAACTTCCAGCAGCCACGTACTCAGCTTCAGCTGTTGAGAGTGCTACTGAATTCTGCTTCTTGGAGGACCAGGATATCAAGCATCCTGCAAGAAATTGACAACAACCACTGGTGCTTTTTCTATCTAGTTTGCATCCAGCATAGTCAGCATCAGAGTACCCTACTAAATTTACTTCACATGATTTTGGATACCAGATACCTAGATCATGAGTTCTAGATAAATATCTGAAAATTCTTTTAACACTAATTAAATGAGATTCTCTAGGGTCTGCTTGATATCTAGCACACATGCATACACTAAATAGTATATCAGGTCTGCTGGCAGGTAAGTAAAGTAGAGAACCTATCATACCTCTATAGATCTTTTGATCTACTTTCTTACCATCTTTGTCACTGTCCATTCTTGTTGAAGTGCTCATTGGTGTTGACAGTGGCTTGGAATTTTCGAATCCAAACTTCTTCAAGAGCTCCTTGGTGTATTTGGCTTGACAGATGTGGGTGCCATCTCCTCCTTGCTTGATTTGTAATCCAAGGAAGTAGTTCAGCTCCCCCATCATGCTCATCTCAAATTCTCCCTGCATAAGCTTCTCAAAGTACTTGCAAAGAGATTCATCAGTAGATCCAAAAATTATGTCATCTACATAAATTTGTACAAGTAGTATGTGCTTGACCTTTGACTTTATAAATAAAGTGCTATCTACTTGTCCTCTAGTGAAACCATGATCTAATAAAAAAGAACTAAGCCTTTCATACCAGCTCTAGGTGCTTGCTTTAAACCATATAATGCCTTATGAAGTTTAAAAACATGATTTGGAAATTCTGAATCATCAAAACCAGGGGGTTCTACTAAACTTCTTCTTTAATGAAACCATTTAAAAATGCAGATTTGACATCCATTTGAAATAATTTCAAATCTAGAGCAGATGCATATGCAAGTAAAATCCTAATAGCCTCAAGTCTAGCTACAGGTGCATAGGTTTCATCGAAATCTATGCCTTCCTCTTGGGAATAGCCTTGAGCTACCAATCTGGCCTTGTTTCTTAAGATCACACCAGCTTCATCCAATTTATTTCTGAACACCCATTTGGTGCCAATAACTGGATGACCTGATGGTCTAGGAACAAGTGACCATACATGGTTTCTCTTGAACTGATTCAGCTCATCTTGCATGGCTAGAATCCAAGACTCATCAGTAAGAGCTTCATTGACTGTCCTAGGCTCTATTTGAGAAACAATGCTAGGTAATCACAAGGTATACATTACCTCTTGTTCTTACCCCTACAGATGGATCACCAATAATATTTTCAGGTGGGTGATCTTTCTTGTATCTCCACTCCTTTGGAAGATTTTCATGTTCAATGTCTGTTTGCTGCAAGTCTTCTAGAGGTGGATCTTCCTTGTCCTCAATTGATGTGTTCTTTAATTTCTTAGACAAGTCATCTGCATCATCAATGTCACTCTCTGCTTCCTTTCTCAAGGAAGGGTTAGTTTCATCAAAAATAATATGTATAGACTGTTCAATCAATAAGGTGTGTTTATTAAACACTCTAACCTTTAGGTTTAGTAGCATACCCCATGAAGATGCCTTCATCTGATTTGGCATCCAACTTACCAATGTCTCTTTTGTCGTTGTTGTGAATGAAGCATGGACATCCAAAGGTTCTGAAGTGACTGATCTTTTGCTTCTTTCCTTGAACAACTCATATGCAGTCTTCTTCAAGATGGGTCTGATCATTACTCTATTAATGATATAGCTTGCTGTGTTCACTGCTTCAGCCCAGAAATACCTTGGTAAATCATATTCTGACAGCATTGTTCTTGCCATATCCAATAGGTTCTATTCTTCCTCTCAGCAACTCCATTTTGCTGTGGTGTTCTTGGTGCTGAGAAGTTATGCTCAATCCCTGGTCATCACAGAATTTTGCAAATTTTCATTTTGAAACTCTCCTCCATGATCTGACCGGATTCCAACAATGCAAAACTTCTTGTCTTTCTGTACTCTTCTGCTGAAGCTTACAAAACTATCAAAGGTATCATCTTTATGCTCCAAGAAGAAAACCCATGTGAATCTGGAATAATCATCCACAATAACAATTCCAAAATTCTTTCCTCCAAGACTAGTGGTCCCATTGGCCCGAATAAATCCATGTGAAGGAGTTCTAAGGGTTTAGAGGTGGTTACCACAGTCTTTGACTTGAAGGAACTCTTAGTGTGCTTCCCTTTGCACATGGTCTGCAGATACCATCCAATTTATTGCTGACCTTTGGCAGACCTTCCACAAGACTTCTCTTTCTGAGCTTATTCATGCCATCCAAACTGCAGTGGCCCAATCTTCTGTGCCACAGCTCAGTTGACTGCTCTTTGCTGGCCGCTAAAAAAACGTCTTGATCCTTGAGTTCTTCAAGATAGAGCACATACAGGTTCTTTTCTCTGTTAGCTTCGAAGATTACTGCTCCATCCTTCAGGATACTGCACTTGGACTCTTGGAACTTGATCTGATGACCTTTGTCACAAAGCTGGCTGATGCTTATGAGGTTGTGCTTTAGCCCTTTGACACACGTACATCTTCAATAATTGTTTTCCCTTTGTTGCTCACAGAACCACTGCCTATCACTATTCCTTTTCCATTATCTCCATAGGTGACTGTTCCTTCTTCAGCTTGGAGATGAGTGAACAGCTTCCTGTTCCTGACATATGCCTTGAGCACCCGCTGTCCAGGTACCACTTTGATGCTCGAAGGCTTCCCTAAAAGGAGACATTAAGTTTTAGGTACCCAAGTTCTTTTGGGTCCTTGTTGGTTAGTGTCAACAGTTTCCTTTTTAATTATCCATTCTTATGTCTAGTTGGACATGTTATTTTATATGTCCTAACTTATTGCAATGGCTACAGTAGGACATTTTTGTTACTCTTTCAATATATTTGAAATTGGCTTTGTATGTGTATCTTGTTCAGGTGTAAACTTCGGAGTTGGATATATTTAGGTTGAATTATTGTTTCTTCATTTTCTGGTGGTGTATATCCTAAACCATGTTTCTTTTCCTGAACGTCTAGCACCTTTTAATATTAAGGAGTTCTTACCATTTGTAAATTTCTTCAATGTGCTTGACAGTTTGTCATTTTCTTCATTTAAAGTTTTAGTTCTTTTCTCAGTTCATCTGAACTCTCCTGTTTTTCTAATCTGATTATTTGTTTATTTTTATCTTTTAGATCTTCACATAATAGTTCATTTCTTCTTTTAAGTTCAGTTATTTATTTTTCTAATTCTCGTTTTCTATTTTTAGATCTGAATTAGTGTTTTCTAAACATGCAGTATTTTTCTTACTAACTTTTAACAGTTTTGTTACTTCCCTATTTACAGTATAATTCGTTGAAAGCTTCTTCAAGATTATCAGAATCAGAATTATTGCAAGAATCAAAAGATGAATCAGAAGTTACCTTCTCTTCAGTGTTTGCCATAAAAGCCAAGTTGGCTTCTTCTTCTTCACTGTTTGAGCTTGACTCACTGTCTGAGTCGCTTGTTGCTCCATGCTGCTGCCATAGCCTTTTCTTATGCCTCCTGAATTTCTTGGAGCTTTCTCTCTTTCTGAATTCAGGCTTCTTGAGCTTTGGACATTCTGCTTTGATATGTCCTGGCCTTTTGCACTCGTAGCATATGGGCTCGCCCTTTTTCTGATCCTTTCCATCTGGTTTCTTGAAGTCCTTATTTTTCTTGAAGTGTCTTCTACCAGATTGGAACTTCTTCTTTTGGCTAGAATGCTGCAGTCTTCTTGATAGCATGGCTTCTTCATCTTCGCAATCATTTGAGCTTTCATCTTCGGCTGATGACTCATCTGATCTGTCTTCTTCTGCTTTAAGAGCATTTGAATGTTTCTTTCTGCTTGAGGACTCTCCTAGTCTCTCCATATTTATCTCGTGGGCCATAAGGGACCCAATGAGCTTTTCAAAGACATCCTCTTTAGATCATTAGCTTCCTCAATGGATGTTACCTTGGGAGTCCATATAGATGGAAGAGATCTAAGGATTTTTCTGACCATATCTCCAATCTCATAGGTCTTCCCAAGTCCTGCTAATCCATTTGTAATGTCTGTGAATCTACTGAACATTTGAGTTATGGACTCTCCTGGTTGCATCTGGAACCTCTCATATTGAGTTACCAGAATATCTATTCTTGTTTCCTTAACCTTGTCCGTGCCTTCATAAGTGATTCTCAATTTTTCCCACATCTCCATTGCGGATTTGCAGGCTGATACTCTATTGAATTCTTTCTTGCTGAGAGCACAGCACAGAATGCTTTTAGCCTTATAGTTTGAAGAAATCTTCTTCCTGTCATCATTTGTCCACTGAGCTTTTTCGTTGGTGACTAGGAGATCGCCTTCTTCAACTATGGACCATATTTGATAGTCATGACCTTGTAGTCCACTAAGCATAGTCTTCTCCATCGAACAATGGTGGTCGGTTGACAGACTGACCTTCATTGTGACCTTGGGCTGCCATGGATCTTTACTCTTCAGATTGTTGGAACTTCTTCTTTGTCGAAGAGAGACTCGCTCTGATACCACTTGTTGCCCAGTTAGGTAGCCCAGAGGGGGGGGGTGAATGGGTCTTAAAATTTATCAATTAATACCTGTTCACTAAAAACATTCACAAAGAAATACACTTTGAAGATTGTTAGTGTTAGTAAAGAAAAACAAAAAAAACACATGAAGACAATCATACAACACCAGATGTATCCTGGTTCGGACCTCCTTCCACAGGAGTCCTACGTCAGTCCCTGAGCAACAACTCAGGATTTCACTAACTAGGGTACAGTCCCCCTATGGACACTACAACACCCAGCTCAGCTGGTCTTCTCTTCATAGCCCAAAGAGGAACAACACCATGGATACCCCACCAGGTCTTCTTTCACACCAGAAGGGCATACACACACCCTGGATACCACCAGGTCTTTCTTCACACACGAAGGGTACATGCACAGAAACAAGTAAGCAGGAGATTAAGCCCCTAGATCAAGCTTTGACAAGTCAAGATCTGAAGCGAAGGACTGAGAGCTTAAGGTCTACAAACTAAGCTCACACTCAGATCCAGACAAGCTCTCTCGAAAATTTACAAACAATGCAGAGAGCAAAGAAGATCTAATCTAATGGAATGAGGCTTGGCTCTTTCTTGAGAACTCGCAGAAGATTTGATGATCAGAGTGTTTTTGTATGACTATCGTTCTCTGTCTATGTATCTTTCTTCTGGAGCTCCTCTCTTCAATATATAGCTTCAATTTGAAATCTAGACGTTGAAGTATCTGTTGCCTCTAGCTTTTGGTGGACGTTAGACTGAGTGGCACTTGGAAGCTTCCAGTCAACAGTTCTTTATCCATTTGTGCACGCAAAGAGATAGGATCTTCTGAAGTGTCCTTTGGCTTCTACAAGGTCCAACGTTGTATGACGAATGTTGTCAGAGACCTACATACATTAAATGCTAGAACAGTAGACATCTAGGCTAGCTCTTGTTGTCAGTCAACGTTGGTGTGAATATTCACCAAAATAGTAATGCCATATTGCTGTTCTAAAAGATGCATATGGAATAGACACGATAATGGATGATATCGTCTGTATGCATGCAGAGATACGTTCAGTCTTCATTAAATGCACAACTGTTAAAAGAATTTGTGCGAAGACTTTGACTATTCAACCCGTTTAAAAGGATAAGTCATATGTCAAGTTGATTGATATGAAATCGATGCATTTATGACTTGTGAAATCGTTATGCAACCAAACAGCAATCGTTGTGAGATATGAAAGAATCGTTGTGATCATTGAGGGAATCATTATGATTACTTAAGAAGTCGATATGCAAAGCAAATCGTTATAATATCTGAATCAATCGTTGCGATAAGCAAATCGTTATGATAACTAAAGGAATCATTATGATAGAAAATCTAAAGGAATCGTGATGATCACTAAAGGAATCATTACGAGAGCAAGTCTTTACGATGACTAAAGGAATCGTTACGAGAGCAAGTTGTTACGATGTCTAAAGGAATCGTTACGAAAGCAAGTCGTTACGATGACTAAAGGAATCGTTACAAAAGCAAGTCGTTACGATGACTAAAGGAATCGTTACGAAAGTAAGTCGTTACGATGACTAAAGGAATCGTTACGAAAGCAAGTCCTTACGATGACTAAAGGAATCGTTATGAAAGTAAGTCGTTACGATGACTAAAGGAATCGTTACGAAAGCAAGTTGTTACAATGAATAAAGGAATCATTACGAAAGCAAGTTGTTACGATGACTAAAGGAATCGTTACGAGAGCAAGTCGTTATGATGACTAAAGGAATCGTTACGATAGCAAGTCGTTACGATGACTAAAGGAATCGTTATGATGAATAAAGAAGTCGATGCAAGCAAATCGTTACGCTCTCTTTAATAAGTCGTTGTAGGAATGATTTCTTTTGAGATCAGAAGAAGTTTCAATCTATGAAGAAATTGTTAAGGTACTTATGAAACGGTTATGAAGAAATCGTTACAGTTCTACTGTAATCGATATGATCTATAAAAGAAACTGATGTGTACTTAGACAATATGATACTGTAGATACAATGTAAAGATGCTTACCTGTTTTGGCTTATTTTCCTTTGGTATTAATTCCTGTGATTAAGACTTGTAGAAAATAGGTTAGTGACCTTTAATTAAGGGTTTGATAATTATCACAATAATATGGTTTTGTTAAACACCAATAGAAATGTAATTACTTTTAATTACATGGGGATAGACTGTTCATCATTTCACCCAGCATGGTGGAGACTACAACTGGACTATTATCTTCCTCATGTGGCATAGGGGGTGCAGCAGTAGAGGATGTGGCCGGATGACTCTCAGCAGTCTAAGTGTCTCCATGAGGCTTCTAGACTTGCTCAAAATCAAATTTCAAGGGTCTAATATGGTAAACCATTTATGTGTTGTATTCTCTCAGAACATTCATGTTCCTAGTCATTTGAGTATAAGACTTCCTCAGAGCAGGAAGATCCGCTAACTGTTCTGATCCTCTTTGAATTGCTTCTTCAACTGCTTGCAATTTGTCAAAATTTTGAGCTTAAGTGAAGGCAACACTGTTGAAAACTTCTCCAATTTTTTTCTATGAGCCTGTTAGATCTAACAGCTGCAAATCTAGTAGATTGCTCCTGTCTGTCTATATTTTCACTGAGCTTCCTCTCAATATCTTCCAATCGGCTCTCAAACTGCAAAGATTGTTCTTAAATTTTGGTATTTAGCAAGCTATCAAATTTATTTAGAGTAGCAAACTGATCTTGTAGGAATTTTAGGAGCTATGGTGGTATAGAAACTTCAGTAGATGAAGTGGTACGATGGGTCTGCTCGGAAAAAAAGTCTCATGAGGTGTGTGATGAGCAGGTGAGAATTGTGGAGGATCCACACCTAGATCATCAAATCTAGTTATAGGAGAGTAAGGTTTATGAAGAGAAGGTGAAGGGGCAAGAAGGTCTTCATCCATTTGAACCCCTTGTTGTTCAACATCATATCTCTACTAATCTTGGTTCTGTTGTGGCTGATCCACACCAATGTCATCATTGCCATTTCCTTGGGATGCAACTGGTTCTTTCATTAACTGTGGTTCCACATTTATCTTCACAAACTTGACAATATGGGCTAGATTATAGATGTGGTACTTTGGAATCTTCATGACCTTAGTATTGTCTAATGAAACATTTGCCTTCTGAAAAATAGTGGACAGGTGTGCAGCATAAGGCAAACTCTTTCTAAGTTCCGGTCTTGTTGCTTCGTGAAGTAGTTGACAGAAAAGTGTAGACAAGTTGACTTTTTCTCTTCTGATCAAACAATACATTAGGAACTATTGCAGACTGGTGATCCTATGCCTTCCTCCTCCTTGAGGGGTCAGTATGGTAGTGCATAAATGATGTAACACTGTGACGGCCCTCGTTACACCGGTACGGTTATACCAACCCACGTCGGTATAGCGAGTGCTGCCATAGTGGGACATTTACCCAAACGATAAAAACAGCTGAGATACACGCGAATATACAATAGAGTAGCGGAAGTAAAATACCAATGTCTTCATTCATTCATCATCCACATTAAACATACATGCAGTTCGCAATTAACATAAAAGAACTAAAAATCCACATGATTTAAATTGCTGAAATTAAATACAAATGTCCACACTTATACATCATTCTCATGATACTTCTAGTACAATGTTCAAAATTACATACTGTGAAATACACAATCTCAAGAACTCCAACAACTAGCTAGTCTCCGCACTCGGAGTCCGTCTCCACCGTCTCCTCAAGCGATGTCGTGTCACCAACTATACCTGTATGCCGAAGCAAGGAGTGAGTCCAAGGACTCAGCAAGCAACACTACTCATGATATACACTTACAAGTCCTAGTGGTTTCTACATGCACTTTACAATTAGCCACACATAGCATGTTAGTCAATTCAAGTTTTCAACCTATCATGAAAGTTCTACAATTTTTATACATAACTCATGCTTTCAGATTTCTAAAATAAAATTCACCTATCACATGGTCTCTATTCAATTTACTCATGAAACTTTAATCTTTAAAGAATCAAAACATGAGAGCTATCAGCATGAACTCTTACATACATGGAAGGGAAACACAACTAGCATGGATTTTACACATTTTTAAACACATACGTGAACCTTTCCACATGCTTTAGGTTGCTGATTTCATATGGTTTCATGGCTGAAAACCTATGCATGAGAGCTACAACGCTACATAAAACATGTCATGTGATCAAACAATCATGCTATCTTTTACCCGTTTTCACCAACTATCCCTAACATGGGTTCTAAACCTCTTTGCACATAACAACATGATGATGACAACATAAATTCACTGATTTCACATGATTTCAGATTTGTCTCACATGGTTTTCAATAACACATTTTCACATCTTTAGTTTCACATTTTCTTTACACAAGTTCCATCTTTCACATGGTTCACTTTACACATACACATTCACATGTCACTTACACATTTACACATGGTCACATACACATTTCACATTACACTTTACACATTTTTAGGTGCCGTGACACATAGTCCAACCACCAAAGAAGGACATATACACATCACATTACACATAGACGCCATCTAGGCATTCCAATGGCGACTCTTGGACTGCGCAGACCGGGAGAACAAGTCTCCACCCTAACCAGTGGTACTTGTCCACCTCCAGGATTTCCCCCTAATGCCCTTAGGGTCACTTAACACACTGAACTTTCTCAGGGGGACTTTTCCCTGATACAGCTCCACTGCCTTCTCGGAAGCAGTATCACATTGGCACAGTTACACATTTACACATTTACCGTTTTACACTTGGTTTTACACATAACACTTCATCTCATTCACTTTCTCACTCACATGAATACCTCTGTTTTTCCTAACATGGTACTACAGAATTTCAAGAGTTTAATACACAGTAAACACACTGATCATGCTGGGTTTAAACAAAATCCAATCACATTACGATCATATGTACGAATTATCACATTTCACATGAAAAACACATAACTTTTTATTTACTGATCCAAATGACTTGAAATTTCAACCACATGCTGTTTTCGGGTTCAAGGTCATACCCTCAAATTTTCAGATTTTTCGGAGCTAATTAGAATTTACAGAAAATGAAACGCCTAATTAGCATGCTATTAATAACTTAAGTTAAAATGGGTCTAACACATTTTGCAAATTAGCCACTTGCTGTTTAAACACAAGCTATTAACATATGCATGAATTGAGAATACAAAATTTCCCTAATTCATACATCTATGGATTGAACACTACAAATCATTCTTGCATGCTTTCATTTTATTCTACCGAATCGGATTTATTAGCACGTGACACTAGCATGGGTAATTCACCAAATTTGCAAAACACATATATTGACCCACTGACTTTCATGATCAGACCAAAACCAAGGCCTTCATACAATTCTCATCATGAAAACTAAAATTTCAAGAATCAACAATTCATGCTCACAAGTTTAAGGGATACCATTTTTCCCACATTCACCATCACACCACATTCATCCACACACCACAATGCACAATATACATAGAGTATAAGGTTTACCATATATCCTCATCACGTAAAACATACCGAAATTAATGTATAAGAGGGACAGAACAGCTCACTGTTCTGTCCAGAAGAACTCGGCGGCGGTCTCTGGCCGCTGACTCAGGGTCAGCGGCATGATCGATGGACGCCAAGCATGATCTGGGCGTCCAGGGACCTTGCCGTCGAATCAGGTCGTGCAGAAACACAGACCCGAGCTCTGAAACTAGGGTGAATAGGAGGGTCTAGGACTCGAGGAAAATCCATAAAAATCACAAAACCAACCTAGACTCATAAG
Organism: Colocasia esculenta; assembly: GCA_014218235.1. NCBI lineage: Eukaryota > Viridiplantae > Streptophyta > Magnoliopsida > Alismatales > Araceae > Colocasia > Colocasia esculenta. The sequence continues at coordinate 62,977,045 of CM024762.1, forward strand.
GGGACATCAGGGATAGGTCACTTGCCTTTCTAAAATTCCTCCAAGGGATTTATGGCTCGGTGAAGACCTCCTTGGGCAGTCCCAAGAAGTTGCAGAACCCCCTCCAACGATCTCTCCTCCGGGCTCCTGGATGATCTCCACGCCGAGGGGATGTCGGGAAGCCTTCCTCGTTGGTCCAGCAACCTCCTTGCAACAGGGGGACGCCAGATCAAGGTCCAGGGATGTGGATTTTTGGGTGGCAAAATGGGTTTTCTCTCAGACTTGCTCCTAGGGTTTTTCTTTCTCTTTTCTCCTCTTGCAAGGGTGAAGGGAAGAGTGGAGAGTCCAATTCGGGTTCAGGATTTAGGAGGGTCTCTCTCCCACTCACTAGGGTGATGGGACACCCTCAGAGCCGTTGGGGACATCCCCCCAATGGTGGCCATACCTTGTTTCAGAAGCTTGCAGCTCTGCTGCGCATACAGGTCAGAGAAATTGGCGTCCATATCGCTGGACGCCGGGATGAGTGTTGGCGTCCATGTCTGGACGCTGACACCACCTAAACGGCCTGGGCTTGACGCCATGGTGGCCTTCGGCCAGAACTTTAAATTATGCAGAAAACCATGCATACCATGCACCTATACATGCAATATACATATGGTATTGTATCCATACTATCATCATGCAATACATACATTATTTATGTTTAATATAAACACATGTACACGTAATTATACTAATTAATGCGTACATAAATATGTACATACATACACAAGCATAAATATACACACATAATTACAAATAATGCGACGTAAATTCGAGGGTCTTACACACACTCTATTCATAGGAGGGAATTTGTTTGTATTCAAGGTTGACACCCTAGTCTGGAAATGTTTCATTTATCATGTGGCAGTCCAGTCATTACGGTGTAGGCCTCATGAACACAGAAAGTGTATTCTTGAGGATTGTGGCCTTTATTCGTAATATCTAGAAGTTGACTCACTACATCTGTGGTGAGCACAATTTCAACCCCTCTAACTCTAGATTCTAAAGTAAATTCTTGCTAACCAAATTTCTGTAAAATTCTTGGACTAGAATAGGATAGAAATTCCTATGCTCACTAATAAACCTAGTCCAATCTTGGAAATCTATCATCTCAAGAAACTCAGGAAAAATATTGTTCATACCTTCATCATGTACATCCATAGTTCTTTGATGTAAAATTGACTTATTTTCGGCAGTAAGGTGAGTAGTTTCTTATGCCTATGAGGTTTCATTATGTGAATCATTTTCCTCAAACTTTGACTCAGCAGGGTTTTCAGAACTTTTCCCTTTTGACTCTGTGCTAACTGTGGCTTCCCTTTCTTTTTCATCTTCATTCTGAATCTCTTGAGTATCTTCCTCTTTTGAATCATCTAAGTTTGCAGAAATGCTGACACTAAGGTCTTTCGACTGAGAGCCTCCCTGTTCAATAGATCTCTGATCACTGGAAGAGTGACGCAAACCCTGGTCATTAGGTTTTCTTCAGGTGAGTCTTCAGGATGCTCATCCAGTGAAACTTGCATACGATCTTCTTCTCCATCAGAGCTGCTCAGGTCCACATACTCTGTTTTCTTCTTTCCCTTGGAGAAAGTCTTTTCCTTGGCCAAACGAGGGTGAGAAAATCGTCGGCTTGAGATAGAAGGAATAGAGGGCTTCTTCTCCAGAGGTTCTTTGCCCTTATCTTGATCATTCTTTGCCTTGGTGAGTCGTTCAAATGATGTTGGTGCTGATTCCTTGTGGTTTCCTCCCCTAGGTGCTTGCAACTTTGGAGCCATGATAGAGAATCGAGGAATGGAAGAGCGAGAGTTGCAGACGCAAAAAGGGGGTTTTGAAGACAGATGAAGAGGATGAAGATAGTTGGATTCAAACGATGTCAAAAGGGATTTAGAGTTGAGTCTATGAAGGGACGCTACGCTTCAAGTGTCGACCTGCCCTAGGCGATACACAGACTCTGCAGAACAATGAAAAGTATAGTGTTCTAAAGACAGTAATGAACAAGAAGAGTCGACTTTCGCCAGTGAAGTGTCGACTCTATGAAGCAGAATTCAATGAGTTGTTTGGACAACATTTGAGAAAGGAGCAAAATACCATGATTAACTGTATTTTTGGTTAATCTTGACAAAGTTAAAAAAATTTATGCTTTTTCCTCACTTTATTCTCATCTTAGTGCAATTAATGGTTTGCAAATTATAAACTCTAGTTTATCCAATTAAAAACACTGAAAGACTCAGAAGAAAAATAACAGGAGAGAAAAGAATCGTTCAAGTGAAATTTGCAGTCTTATTAATTCTTACTCAATACAAGTAAAATGGTAACCCTTGATAGAAAAGAAAAAGAAAATCAAGATGTATTGAGTCAAAAAATCTATCTTGATATTTTTCAGAGTTTTGAAAAACTATTTGATTGACAATTTGCATTTTTCATAACAAGATGAACAATCAGATTTGCCCTTTCTTTTTCATGCAGGAGCCCATGCTTTTCACACACTAGAGCTCCTAATTACTCAAGTAGGGTAATCATCTTTTTTTTTTTCAATTGATATGACAGAGGAGTGAACCTCCATTGTCGATATCGGGTTTTTTTTATTTATATATATTGCTGAAAGTAAAAGATAAAAGGGGGGGGGGGGGGAGTGGTACATAGATAACGAGGGTGGGGCATAAGCTGTGACACCCAACGCAGAGGGTTTTAAAGTACAAGACGCATCCGACCAAACAAACTAGAAATTAAAGGGGTCGAAGTACATAATGGATCAGTTCGAGAAGTCTTCATATTCCCCATCGGAGTCCATGGTCTAAAAGTGGTGCTGCGAGTGCGGCCTACCCAAGCATTGTGCCGTGCTAGCAAGTCGTCTTCCTCCATGTCGTTGCAGGTCTCAAGTCTGGGAGCGCTTCTGAGGTTGTATATCATGGGGAGGTTGATGATGTAGCCACCGTGTTCTCCTCTTTGGGGATGGGATGACAAGACCGGAGCTGCTGTTGAGGATGTGTCAGCAGTGAAACATGGAGGAGTGGGTTTGCTTGCCATCATGTGGATGCCTCCTCTCTTGGTCTTTTTGCGGAGTGCATCGGCAAAAGACATCCGGGGCGCTGTCGGTGTGGCTGCCATTTCAGAGATAGTAACAAATGGTACGGAGCTCTTTACCTTAGGTGGAGATGGCATGGCTTCAGGTGATGCACATTCCAGAAATTTTGCAAACTTTTTCGGGTCTTCAAAACGGCAGGAAGCAGGCGGACTCCAAGCAGGGGCAGCAGTGTTTAAAGCGTGGAGTGTGTGCACCGGGGAGGACACCGTGATAGCAGGTTCCCCACTGTCATCTCCAGTAGCTGCATCATGTTTTGGAGTGACCTTCGGAGCAGCAACAGCCACTATGGGCATATTATTCACAGAATCTACAGTTGGATGGTGAGAGGGCAAATCTTCGAACACATGCTCTGCAGAACTCATTGACTGTTGTTCTAGCTAGGGCGGGTCATGTAGGGAGACACCAAGCACATGTTCTGTATCAAGTGGCACTGTAGGGATAGGAGCATGCGCAGCTGGCGCATTCAGTAGTGCCAGCTCGATCATGGCAGGGGCATGGCCACCATCAAGAATATCATTTCGGTGGGACTGACCATGCATATGCTCAGTTTGAGCAGCAGGGGGTGCATCAGTCACAAGTGGTATATCAGTTTTCTGAGATGGGATTTGATCAAGGACTGAGTGGGCATCATATTGTGCATTAGTAGTGACTGACGTTTGGGCATTCTGAACTACCAGACATACATTAGGAATATCCCCCGGGCTTCTGAAGGACTGCTGATTGGGGGCATCATGGAGATTTGCAGACTTACTTGACTCGCTGGGAGGGGTAGCAGAGGGTCCTGCTGCATGTGCCATGCTCTATTGGGGCATGCTTGCTGTAGACAAGTAGGGTAATCATCTTGTCTCAAGGGTTGTGTGCAACTTTTCATATGAGGATACATGTTGGTTAGACACAGAATTCAATGAGTTGTTTGGACAACATTTGAGAAAGGAGCAAAATACCATGATTAACTATATTTTTGGGTAATTTTGAGAAAGTTAAAAAAATTATGCTCTTTCCTCACTTTATTCTCATCTTAGTGAAATTAATGGTTTGAAATTTATAAACTCTAGTTTATCTAATTAAAAAATACTGAAAGACTCAGAAGAAAATTATAGGAGAGAAAAGAATCTTTCAGGTGAAATTTGCAGTCTTATTAATTCTTACTCAATATAGAAAAATGGTAACCCTGGATAGAAAATAAAAAGCAAATCAAGATGTATTGAGTCAAAAAATCTATCTTGATATTTTTTAGAGTTTTGAAAAACTATTTGATTGACAATTTGCATTTTTCATAGCAAGATGAACAATCAGATTTGTCCTTTCTTTTTCATGCAAGAGCCCATGCTTTTCACACACCAGAGCTCCTGATCACTCAAGTAGGGTAATCATCTTGTCTCAAGGGTTGTGTGCAACTTTTTATATGAGGATACATGTTGGTTAGACACAAGAATCCTCAGTTACTCAGTAAGCAAAAAAAAAAAAAAAATTAACAACCCTGAACAGAATTAACTAGCTCATCATGACATACAATTTCTTCAACTAATTTTTATCAGGAGTTTTAGTTTCTCAGAGCCAAGTCATTGTTCTGTCATCAAAAGGAATTTTATCTATGAAGATTTTTGAACATATTTATGTCTCAAGATGACTTTTAAAACAAAACAACTTGGATATTTTTTAAAGTCTAGCCAAAGTGACCAGAAAACCTGGAAATTTCAGAAATAGATAAAATGCAATTTTCACTTGATAAATTGTTTTCAGTAGCTGTTATTTAATCTTTTTGATGTTTTCAGTGAATTTCAAAGTTAAACTTAGGAGTTTATAATTAACAAACCATGTTCTTTCACCTTCAGAGATAATGGAGTTTGAGAGTATAAAAATTTTAACTCCCCCTGAGAAATTGCTCAAACTTCACAATAGAATTACCCCCCCTCAGAAAATTGATCTTTGTGTGATGGGAAGAGAATGAACATGAAGATCATTGAAGAGTAAAGAAGTAAGTGAAGTGAATCTTGAAACATCAGGAGTGTTTTAATGAAAGAGTAAAACTCCCCCTCAACAATTGCATACAAAGGCTCTTGATATTGGCGAAGACATATACTCACGCATAATGAAAGAATCTAGACAAGCCTGATTTGCCTTTCTTCAAATCACCATTTGATATACCAAGAATGCCAATGCAATGTGAGAAGCATGAAATTATTTGCAAAAGTAAGAAAATTTTATTTGCAACAGGAAATGAAAGAGTATGAAATAGAAAATTTGCAAAAGTTCAGGATCAAGGAAGATAGTGTCGAGTCTCTTGCCAATAGAGTCGACCTATGACAAGCGAAAACTCAGAAAACCTGAAGGAATTATTCTTCACAGACTTCAAACATACTGAATTCAGTTCTTCCAACATTATTGACCAACTTGATTCACTGAACCTCATCTTTCCAAATATTGAGTTCTTCAACCAACCTCCCCTCACCATGAATACCAGATATTGAATTCAAAGCAATCAAACAACAAGCAGCATCACACCATATGACAAGCAAACATACAAACAACCATTTGTAAGTAATTTTTCAAACAATCAGTCATGAGTCAAGCAATCACAGACCAAGTTCTCTTCTTAAGCATGAAAATCTTTCATTTCACAAGGGTTTTGTAAAGAAATCAACAATTTATTTTGTTGTTTCAATGAAATGCAATTCAAATGATTTTTTGCTGACTTCATCTCATAAAAAATGATGTCTGATTTCTATGTGCTTAGTCTAGAATGCTGGATTGGATTTTTGGCCAAATTTATTGCACTAGTGTTTTCACACATGATTGGGACACATCCATGATCTACTTGGTAGTCATGGAGTTGATGTTTAATCCATAACACTTGGGTGCCACAACTGAGTGTTGTTTTTTGGAGGCCCAAGAGACTAAACACCCTCCGAAAAATTGGCAATGATAGTGCTCTTTCTGTCCAATTTGCAACCAGCATAATCCGCATCTGAATAAGATATCAAATTATACTTACTAGATGCAGGATACCACAAACACAATTCATGAGTTCCTGCAAGATATCTAAAAATTCTTTTTGTAGCATGTTGGGTTACAATGTGTATGATGACATGTGCTTAAATGTTTTTGATGATGTTAACATAATTGATGTTACATTGATGTTGGAAACATGATAAAAATGACAAAGACATGAAATAAATGAACAAATGAAAAATAGTGCTTCTATGACTATTCATGTATTCATTATATCTCACATAGAATGTCTTTTGATGTAGGTGTGAATGCACACAAGACAATCAACCAAAGTCAAGTGCAAAAGACCAAGAAAAACACTTCAAGTGGTCATGTGTCGACAGCCAGGAAGTTCTCTGTTGACAGATAGACCCATCCAGAACAAACAAGCTACTAGAAGCACTATCTAAGCAGTAGCTATTGACAGATGAAATGTACCTGTCGACAGATACATGCTGCCTGTCGACAGCCAGCAAATCGCCTGTCGACAGATAAGGCCTTCCAACAACACCATGGTTCTAGAAACTAGATCTGAGCAGTAGCTATCGACAGCTGTAAAGTGCCTGTCGACAGACGAAGAGAAAGACAGATCCGATGGTGAGGATATGTTCTATATTGGGGTGATTCCTTCAAGCACGACTCTCCATACTTGGACACTTATATATATAGATCATATGAAGGTATTTTCGCAGCAGGAGCCACCATATCAAAACCCTAAGCAAAGGTCAAGAAGAAAGGCTTCTTCCTGCTGCTCTGCTTCAACTCTCCAGATTGCTCAAGGAAGATCCATCTCGTGAGAGGAGTTGAAGTCGGTCTGTCCACGAATCAAGCTTCGTCTACATCGTCTGATCTTCATCAACATGAAGCATGAAGTTGTTATGGATGACCACATCGAAGAGTTCATCATAGGATTTGATCTTTCATCTCAGAACTCTTCCTTCTTTCTACTTTCATATATCTGTGTGTGTGTGTACTGATTGGAGATCAATAGGTGGCATTTGTGGAAGTGTGTGGTTTGTGATCTGTACAAGGGTTGTGTATAGATCACAGTGTGTGGTGTGTTGGTCAGATCAAGGCTAGAGGATCTGATCTATTGTGGACTTGATCTAGTGTGGGTGTGTGTGGTTGAGCCGCTGTGCTCGTGTGTGTGTTATACTCAGTTCTTGAGTAGTGTGTGCCTCACAGTGTGAGGGGTGGATGTAGGAGTCATGTGGTGTGATTTCCAAACCACCTAAAAATCTCTGTACAGTGGTTTGATATTGTCTCATCGTTAGATGCATGCATAGGGGTTCAATTAAACTCTTAACATTCACACACTAGTTCATATAATGTGATTGTTCAATTGTCTCACACACTTTGTGCACTTAATCACATCAGATCAGTGGGGTTTTTAATTGAGTAGATTCATTATTTTGAAGTAATTTTTAAATTGCATAAGGTTCTGCTGCAAATCTATTCAACCCCCCCTTCTAGCTTTGACATCACCGAATATATGATCCTAATAATTGGTATCAAAGCGGGTTTTCTGTTCATCGATTGTGATTTGACAGATCTATTTTTTGTGTGCTTAATCGCTCATTTGATTCTGATCTGATCTGATTGATTGTGATTAATCTTTTGGAACATCATTTGATCAGTTTGAACTGATTGATTACTTGTTGATCTGACTCAATATTCTGTTGACTGGTCTAATCATCTGAAGCATACTTAGAAATATGGCTAAGTTCTCAAGTATCATAAATAGACCGATGATAATTGAGTTTGATGACAAGGTTGATAAAATGCAGGTCTTCTCTATGAAAAAAAACAAGTCTGGAAAGGAAACAGAAGAAAAATACTACATGGCTCATGGCAGCTTAAAAGGCTCTTTTCGTTCAGACAAATCTGAAGAATCATATCTATCAGAGAAGTCAAGAAACTCTCAAAGGTCAGGTAAATCTAATTCAGACCCATTTGATGTATCTTTATCTAACTCTGATTCAGAGAATGATATATCCTATGATGAATTGATAGAATGCTATGAGCACTTATCCAATCAATTTAAGAAGGTAAAATCTCAAAATAAGAAGCTAAAAGAAAAATTGGATAAGAATGAAATGAGAATTGATAATGCTCAAGCATTCTAATAAGAAAATGAAAAATTGAAAATGGAGAATGAAAAATTGGAGAATGAAGTCAGAAATTGTGGAAACAAGCTTTCTAAATTGAAAGAAGATCATGATCAAGTTGAATCTGAAAATTTTGATTTGAAAAATGAAAATGAAAATGAAAAATGATTGATCATAATGAGAATCTTAAACTTGATAATGATCAATTGAACAAACAAATCTCCAACATGGCTCATGATCATCAAATAAAAGAAAAATGCAACCAATTGGTTGAGGAAAATAATCATCTGAAAAAGAAGATTGAATGCTTCTATCATAACAGACCATTAAATGATGAATGGAACAATTCTAAGAAGAAAATTGCTGACTTGGAAAATCAAGTTGTTCAAAGTGAAATTGAAAAGAACAAAATAAAAAATGGTCTGGATGTCATGATAAACCAACTTCAAACTTCTGAAAAAGAAATTGATGCATTGAAAGCTGAAAAAGAAAAATTGACAAATGAACTTGAAGTGGTTAGTAAACAAAATCAAAATTCTGAAAAGAAGGTTTCCTAATTGAACAAAATCATTGACAGCTTAATATCTGCTCTGTCTAAGTTTGTTCAAGGAACACAGAATTTGGATAATCTTCTTGGAATAAAAGTCATTTTCGAAAGGAGGGTTTAGGCTTTAACCCCTTGAACAAAAGGATTTTGAAACAAAACAAAGACCTCATTTGTCAATATTTTAAGAACAAGAATTCTGTTTCACCTAAAGAAAAACTTGTTAAGATTCATGTTCAGAAAAATGTTCAAAAACAAAATGATAAATTGAACAAAAATACTGCAAATAGGAGAATCCTATTTCAACTGAAAACCAGAAAATGAAAAAGAAAAAGAAAACAGGACTCCACAAAGGTCTCCACAGCTCCTCCATCAGCCCAAGAAAATCCAAGACAATCTACAACTCCACATCATGTCAAGAGCTACCAAAGGTACCACCTCCTCCTTTTAGCCAAGGATTATCAAAGGTACTCTAAAGGATCTCAGAGATTCCAACAAATGCACTCATACTATGGTAAGCTCCAGGTAAATACTTAACTCATTTGCTTTAATTGCAATAGACCTGGTCACCTTGCCAATTCTACTGGAATAAAGGTCAACACTTTCATAAATATGCCAAGTCTGTCCAATGCTTTACATGTCATAAACATGGTCATATCTCCAGGGACTGTTGGCATATAAATGATCATCTTATGCATGTTCCCAATCCCCATGTTCATACATATAGGAATAAAAATCATGTTCATGTTGAAATACTCGGAATTTCCATGTACATAAGAACATGATTGTTGGACAAAAAGAGTATTCTGTTCTTCATGCTAAAAGTCCTAAAAACAAAATATTTCATGAAAACATAGATGTATTGAACAAGACTACAAAAGAGTATGGAACTAATGCTCATAGTTCCATTAATGATAGAAATACATCTATTCTAAAATAAAATCATTTTGGATTTCGAAATCATTGTTAAATCCTAACATTAATGTCATTGCAAGACCCAAAAAGTGTGGGTCCCAAAACTAGCTTGATCAACAAGTTGAGATGTCTTGTAGCCATACAATGTAAATGGATTCATGACATTGGTGTGCAAGGCAAAAATGATTGGAGAACAAAGGTAAAATTTTTGAGATTGCAATTGAAGACTGTTCAGGTAAAATCTCCTTGTCACTTCAGATTTGAACTGCTGGATTGAAATGGATTTTTTAATTTTATCTGAGTAGTGAAAAATGTGTTTTGATGCTATCCCCAATGACAATGCCTCTTAACAATTGGAATCATGGTTGTATTATCATGCTTGCTTGACTGTGTCCATGATCTATGTGCATAATAATGAATTGCTTTCCAACCCTTCTCAGTTCATACACATGTTAAGGGGTGTAAAATTGAAAAAGTACAAAAATGTTTTTTAAAGTTCATTGAAATTGATCTTTTATGTAGTGACTATTTGATATATCAAATGGTGAAATGTGGAAGGACAAGTTAGGCTTTTCTGGAAACTATCATTATGTGTGAGAAATATTCTCCGCCAAGTATCAATAGTCTTCTACTATATAAAGATTATAAAAAAAAAAATCATAATCTCATAAACTTCAATTGATCATGTTTATACTCTCTTTGTGCAAATTGCTTGACATGAACATGTGTGAATTGCCTGAATGTTCATTTCAATACTATGCGTACATTATATGGGAGTAAGTCAAAAAGAGTTTTTGAGTGAGTTGTTTGAGGGACATTCTTTCACATCAATCTTGCCAAATTTATCTCTTTAAAAGAATGAAATTTTGGTGCCCACATGCCAATGGATGTTTATTTTGTGTGCAAATGCTTGGTATGTTTGTGTATTTCATTGATTGATTTGCTTGAATGATAAGTCATTATATGCATACACTATGGGGGAGTATGTTAAGGCTAAGTGAGTGAAATTCTTAAGGGTAACCCTTCATACTCAATGTGTCATAATCCCTCATTCATATGAGTCAAATTTCTCTCAATCCCAAGCCTTTAAACTAAGTTTTCAAGTCCCTGTCGACAACCACAAACCTAGATGTCGACAGCCAAGCCTTCCCAGAACCCAGTTTCTGGACAAGTTTAGTATCTGTCAACAACCCCATTCCTCCTGTCGACAGATAGCCTCTCCCAGAACCTCTATCTCACTGGATTTCAGTAACTGTCAACAGGCATATCCTTGCTGTCGACAGATATACCTTTTCTAACAATTCCTCATCTTCTCTCATCCTTTCTTCATGAGCATGTTCATAATATTGAAGCAAGGGGAGAATTTGGAATTAATATTCATTACTACCTTTCATATTCACATAGTATCAAAGACGTTGCCTTAATCACAATGATTTTGATATTATATTTTATGCTTGAGTCTAGTTTGTGTCATCTAGAAAACATTGATCAAATCTAATGGCTTTAACCTGACTCACTTGAATAACTCCATTTTAATGATCATGTTTCTAAATGGATTGTCAAATAAGAAGGTTATGAACTTAATGTTTTTACATTGGCCTTTGACCTTGATTTTCAATTTTTTTAAAAAAGAAGAAAAGCTACCTATTTCTAAACTCAAAAGTTCAAACAAAAATTATATGAAATGGGATAAGGCAGAGGAATGTTGAGCATCACTTAGTAACCGAGGACATGGGCATTACAAATGTCTATCTTCGCATCAAAAAGTCTATTCTTTATCTCTGCACAATGGTATGATAGTCACTCACACTAAGTAACTGGGGGTACGGGCATCCCAAATGTCTACCTTCACGTCAAAAGGTGAAAGTGATCCTAATTATTACTTTTCCCACATTAACTTGACAAAAGAAAAAATTCAATGAAAGAAATAGAGTGTAGCCTCCATGTTTTTAAATCAAGGATGATATGTTAATCGCTCATGTGGACATTACTTTCAAGTACCAACTGAACATCACCTACAAAGGAACATGTTTTTCTACAACGGTTTTATTCAAACGGGTTACCTTATTTTCATATATTTTTAGACGATGTCTTCTAAATGCTACAACTTGAGATTCCCGGAGTATTATCTCTCAACCATTGTAGAATTTTTATGTGTCTTAATACTAGTGTTTATGAACTTTGTAGTGGGTATCAGCCTATTCTCACCTTGCAATCCATTTGAACACTCATTCCCCACTCAAATCTTTCACAATTTAGTTCTGGGGTCAGGTAGTTCTTTGCTTCATTTCTTTCCCCTTCTCTTGAGTCATGAGTCTGTTAACTCGAGCATCTCTTTCTCCTTCTCTTTTGCTTTTGTTTTGTCATGTAATGGATGTCCTTTTTTGTAACTGTGTGTACTTATTGGTCAATGAATGGAAATACAGTTCTTTGCTTCATTATCCATGTGTGCATCAACTATCTTTTTGAATGCTGTCAAAAGGGGAAGAAAACATCAATTGTAATTTTGTCATCATCAAAAGGGGGAGATGTTGGGTTACAATGTATATGATGACATGTGCTTAAATGTTTTTGATGATGTTTAACATAATTGATGTTACATTGATGTTGGAAACATGATAAAAATGACAAAGACATGAAAGAAATGAACAAATGAAAAATAGTGCTGCTATGACTATCATGTATTCATTATATCACACATAGAATGTCTTTTGATGTAGGTGTGAATGCACACAAGACAATCAACCAAAGTCAAGTGCAAAAGACCAAGAAAAATACTTCAATTGGTCATGTGTCGACAGCCAGGAAGTTCCCTGTCGACAGATAGACCCATCTAGAACAAACAAGCCACTGGAGCACTATCTAAGAAGTAGTTGTTGAAAGATGAAATGTACCTGTCGACAGATACATGCTGCCTGTCGACAGCCAGCAAATCGCCTGTCGAGGGATAAGGCCTTCCAACAACACCATGGTTCTGGAAACCAGATCTGAGTAATAGATGTCGACAGCTATAAAGTGCTTGTCGACAGACGAAGAGAAAGACAGATCTGATGGTCAGGATATGTTCTATATTGAGGTGATTCCTTCAAGTACGACTCTCCATACTTGGACACCCATATATATAGATCATATGAAGGTATTTTCGCAGCAAGGAGCCACCATATCAAAACCCTAAGCAAAGGTCAAGAAGAAAGGCTTCTTCCTACTGCTCTCCTTCAACTCTCCAGATTGCTCAAGAAGATCCATCTCGTGAGAGGAGTTGAAGTTGGTCTGTCCACGAATCAAGCTTCGTCTACATCCTCTGATCTTCATCAACACGAAGCCTGAAGTATTTCTGGATGACCACATCGAAGAGTTCATCATAGGATTTGATTTCATCTCAGAACTCTTCCTTCTTTCTACTTTCATATATCTGTGTATGTGTACTGATTGGAGATCAATACATGGAGTTTGTGGAAGTGTGTGGTTTGTGATCTGTACAAGGGTTGTGTATAGATCACAGTGTGTGGTGTGTTGGTCAGATCAAGGCTAGAGGATCTGATCTATTGTGGACTTGATCTAGCGTGGGTGTGTGTGGTTGAGCCGCTGTGCTCGTGTGTGTGTTGTACTCAGTTCTTAGTAGTGTGTGCCTCACAGTGTGAGTGGTGGACGTAGGAGTCACGTGGTGTGATTTCCAAACCACCTAAAAATCTCTGTGCAGTGGTTTGATATTGTTTCATCGTTAGATGCATGCATAGGGGTTCGATTAAACTCTTAACATTCACACACTAGTTCATATAATCTGATTGTTCAATTGTCTCACACACTTTGTGCACTTAATCACATCAGATCAGTGGGGTTTTTAATTGAGCAGATTCATTATTTCGAAGTAATTTTTAAATTGTTTATGGTTCCGCTGCAAATCTAATCAACCCCCCTTCTAGCTTTGCCATCACCGAATATCTGATCCTAACATAGCACTCATGTGGGATTCTCTAGGACTAGTCTAAAATCTATTACACATACACACAGAGAATTGTATATCAGATCTAGATGTTGTCAAATATAGCACGGATGCAATCATACCACTGTAGGTCTTTGGATCTACCAAGTTAACTTTCAAATCAGCATCTAAACTCACAGTTGTGCTCATTGGTTTTGCCATGACATATTGCTATTCTCCATTTTATATTTCTTTAGCAGATCTTGTATGTACTTTGACTGATTGATGAAGGTTCCATCCTTTGTTTGAACAACCTGCAATCTAGGGAAAAATTTTAGTTATCTCATTAGGCTCATTTCAAATTCACTAGTCATCAAATCAGCAAATTCCTTACACAGTGAGGATTTTGTTGATCCAAATATAATGTCATCAACATAAATTTGGACCACAAATATCACTTCCTTGCACTTTTGTAAAAAGAGTTTGATCTACCTTACCTCTTAAGTACCCTTTACTTGTAAGGAATGAGCTCTACCGATCAAACCAAGCCTTGGGAGATTGCTTCAATCCATAAAGGGCTTTTTCAAGCTTAAAAATATGGTTAAGAAATTTAGTACATTCAATTCTAGGAGGTTGTTCAACATAAACTTCCTCTTTTATTAAGCCATTGAAGAAAGCACTCTTAACATCCATTTGTTGTAGTTTGATACAGTGAGCACATGCAAATGAAAGCAAAATTTTAATTGCTTCAAGCGTAGCTACTGGGGTAAAAGATTCTTCGAAGTCAATTCCAAATTCTTGATTATAACCTTTGCTACAAGCCTAGCTTTATTTCTGATTATTTTGCCTTCTTCACTTGTTTTATTTCTGAACACCTATTTAGTTACAATGACACTTTGGGAAGAAGGTCTTGGAACCAAATGCCAAACTTTATTTCTTTCAAACTGATTCAATTCTGCATGGCATTAATCCAGAATGCATCTTTTAAGGCATCTTCAATGTTTTTAGGTTCAATTTGTGAAACAAGTGCCATTTGATCAAGTTTTAAATTGATTTTAAAATGAGATCTAGTCCTAGGTGGATCAAGTAGATTTCCAATGATACTTTCTTGAGGATGATCTCTTAACATTCTGATGTTCAGCTGATCTCTGTTCTCATTTGCATCTGTTGTCTCTTGCCCATTGCTATCATCTGGAATTTTACTTGCTGTAGATTCCTTTCCTTGCTGATTATTTGATTCTTCTTTTTCCATAAATTCTCCACCTTCCTTTTCCCTGCACAAGCCATTATGAAGTTCATCAAATGTAATATGAGGGGATTCTTCAACAATTTGATCTTTCACATTAAAAACTCTATATGTTCTTGAATGATCAGAGTAACCAAGAAAGATCCCCAATTCACTTTTAGGTTCAAATTTATCCAAATCACTTTTATTGTTATTCAAGATGAAACATTTAGCACTAAACAATTTGAAATGAGTAATGGAAGCTTTCTTTGTAACGACCCACTTTATACCGGTATGATTATACCAATCCCCATCGGTATAAAGGGTGTCATTACAGTGGGATAATAACCCAACACTAAACGATAGGCTGATATGTACATGAATAGCAATTGAGTACAGCGGGAATAAAAGAAATGACTCATCTTTATTCCATCATCATCACACATTCCACGGTCTATATATCCATGAAAGAAATGACAATGTCCAATTATTTCAATTTTAAATGAAATACATTGTCTTTAACATTGTCCATGCAAATAACATTATTCATACTATGAAAGAAAAAGTACAACTACTTAGTACTCCACGATAAAGCTACTCCTCACGCTCGATGAAGCTCTTCGCTATGCCCTCCTTCAATATGGGAATACCTGTCTCACCTGTACGCCGAAGCAAGTATGAGTCTAAAAGACCCAGCAAGCAATCTAAAGACACAATCTTACACATATTACACATATACTAACTATTAAGCAATACGGAAACACATACTATCCTTTACATCATAATGAGTTTCATGGCACATACTTTATAAAGTTTCCAATATACATAAACTACCTAAACATGTTTTAGACTAACACATGCTCATTCTAAATCATGGATAATAAATATACACCTATATCTGCTTTCTACACCCAACATGTATCATGATTTAAAAATCTAAATATTATCTATACTATGGTACAACTATACCAACTAGAGCATGGAGTTAAGCACCAAGTAAATAACAACCTAGCATGATGTAGTAACTTGGATTTTTTTTTAAATAATAATAATAATAATAATAATAATAATGATAATCTTGATTAAATTAGAAAATGCAAAGGAAAGGGAAATAATTAAAACCCATTAAACGAAAAATGATAATGGGCTTTGTTAAATGGACCCATTAGAAGTTAGTGGGCCAAAATAGGAATTTTTAAAAGGGGAATAATAGAAAAATATCCTAAATTCGTAACTTAATTATTACTTAAATAGAAATGAGATATTTAATGCATTAAATAGGAAGTTTGGGTTGGATTGGATTCCTAAACCTACCCTAATAGGTTGGCCATGAATTTGGGTCCCAACCTAACCCAAATTGGAATTGGCATGCTTAGAAAGAGGAGAGAAATACGAAATCTCAAAATTAAATAGAAGTTAGAGTATTATTAGGAAATAGAAACCAAAGAGACATAAACTCTATTAATCCCCCATGGCCGGCCCTAGCTCGTTGCCAAGGTTTCAGGACGTGGAGAGGAGGCTAAGGAAGAGGAGAATTCATGGGAAGGAGGCTTCAACAAGCTTCAACCCGAGTTCATCAAGTTCTAGCCCTAAAGGTAGGCATTCTCACAAGCATAAATCATAAAATTTCGTCTGTAAGTTGTTCCAACCATCAGGGACAAAAGCTCTTTGGTTTCATAATTTTCCATCGAGTATAATTTTTGTTCCTGATTTTTGAAGTCCTGCACTCATCATGACCCCGACCCTTCATCTTAAATCTTGATCTCCATGTATGTTCAACCCCATGCCACAAAAATTTTACTAGGGATACTGATGGTAGTTAGGCTTCTTTTGCCCCTAAAAGCCCTAATTATCATCCACCATGTTGCTCGAATAAATATTTCATCTCAACTATACACTGTTCTATATTCTTCATCAATACACTTGTTTGAACCATGCGGAAACCATGTTTGTTTTCGAATTCATATTTATTGCAAGTACTCCCGCATGTCTAGGTTAGTTTGAAAGTGGTTTCATGATTTTTCATCCTCTATACATTTAGTTATGATTTTCTGTACGTCCCTGTGTCAAAATAAGGCCACTCGAACCGCAATCCAAGGAGCTGTTCTTTTCCCGCTTGGACTCAGGCGCAGAACCTGAGAACGCGACGGCCCGATAGGCTGCGTTCTCAGGGCAGATCGCGACAGAGCCAACCGTCACGTTCTGAACACGACAGGCGCTGGCGTCGCATTCTGTCGGCCTGCACTGACCGACCCGTCACGACCCTTACAAGGGTACGTCGCGATCTGGGATTTTTGCATGAAACCCTCTATCTCTGCAAGTCTTGACTTTCTACAGTAACCCTTTACCCTGTTAACTGTCTTAAACTCAGTAAACGAAATTGTTAATCATGGACTTGTAATTAGTTAATTAAACAGTCTCTCACTTGATTATTTCATCCCCATGATTCTCTTAACACATGCACACACTTGAACCCTCCAATATGGCTTAATTTGGCATGAAAATATTTCATAATGTATATGGTAATTTATTTCAATAATGTATAATAAATGCCCTATTTTAAATGAACTTGTCTATGTTTTCTCGCGATGTTTTGGAAACACCGTTACCGACGCTCCACTGTTCTAGAATTCCTCTAAAATGTCGAGCACTTGTTTCTATATACACATTCTCTTGACTTGGACGAACTCTCCGTGGAATATTCCTTCTACCGGACTAGTGAATCCTTGTTCAAGGCCTCCGTAAGTCTCCTCTGTCCATAGATTACCAAATGGTCGACGAGCTGGTTGTACCTTAACACCTACGATACCCTTTAGGGATCAACATGATCCAAACGGCTATTAGAAGTTTGCTCTTATCTCTAATCATGCCGCACCTCTGGACCGGTGCATAATAAGGCCAGCGGAAGGGTTGTGTATTCCACCAACTTGCAACACCAAACGTGTGTGTTGTGCAGCTGTTACTATCGCTTGTTACTCGACGTTCCATGTGTAATGTCCACTAGCTCTCATCTATTCTCTACTCGCTCATCTATTCACGTTCACTCTACTATCTCGTCTATTCATCTAGTACTCTCATCTATTTCTTGGTACTCTCTATTGGCCGTTGACTGATTGTCTAATGATAAACAATATAACCAATGCCTGGCAATATATTAAGGGCCCGATCTGGTCCAGGATGTGCGCCCGAAAGTGCTAGTGCCCATGAGAGTTAAATGATCAGAGTGTTTGGCATTACACTCGAGTGCTATCTATCTCGATTATCTAAATGACAATCAAAAGTGCTATATTCTCTCGTTGTCTATTGACAAAAAGTGTTATACTATACCCGTTGTGCTATTACTATACTTTATGCTATTTATGCTATGGCCATCTTGCTATTTATGCTATACTCGACACTTGTGCTATATTAGAAAGCTTGTGCTATTTCCATCATGCGTTATCTTGCTATCTTTTACTTAACTCTCTCGCTCTCTATCTTTAGTTACTTTGCCTTTTAATGCATTAATTATTTAAAGCCTACTTGACTATGGAGATTTAAG
The DNA here is from genome assembly GCA_014218235.1 of Colocasia esculenta. Classification (NCBI taxonomy): domain Eukaryota; kingdom Viridiplantae; phylum Streptophyta; class Magnoliopsida; order Alismatales; family Araceae; genus Colocasia; species Colocasia esculenta. Next base: position 62,995,394 of record CM024762.1, read on the forward strand.
CCCTACTAGACGTTATCGCTCACCCTGCGTTATTGTCGTTGTGTTCTCAGGTGAGACCGAGGATGACCATACACTCAAGAGGATGGGAACGACCAGGAGTGAAGTCATGAGTACCTAGTGTCTTAGTATTACGTTAGAGTGTTAGTTTAGTCTTTTACTTTTATTTCAATGTAATCGCCCTATAGAATGGCTCTGATATTAGTGGTTGTAACTAGACATTTGGAAAGTTATTAATGAGAAGAATTGCTTTAGTATTTAATCATTGTTCAATAGTTTGATGTCTGTACCGATTTACTTGCAACTGCCTAACGTTCCGATATTCTGCATCGAGGCATGATAGTTTTGTCGTATCATAGCCTAGGTTGTTCTTAAGTATAGGGTGATCTAGGTTGACCTGCCTCGACTAGAGTCAATTATCCTACCTATGTGAGTTGTGGTTAGAGCCATGGGTAACTAGCTAAAATGAACTCACACACGTACGAATTAGATTCCATGTCAATATCATGACAATAAAGTACTTTTGTAGGAACTAATCAATAAAGATGACTGCTGAACGTGCTCAAATGAGGGGCATGCAACAGACCATTCAAGAACTGACTCGTGCAATTGTGCAAGCTACCCAAGGTGGTAGGAACCGTGGCGGTGCAGGCGAGCTGCATCGTAACTTCCGGAGTCTGAACCCACCTAGGTTCAGTGGATCCACGGATCCAGATGAGGTTGAGCACTGGCTCAAAGAGACGAAAAGAATTTTCCGCGTCATGCAATATGCAGCGGGGGATAAGCTGCTACTAGCCACATTTCAACTTGAAAAGGACGCCCGTGTTTGGTGGGAGTCTGTGGAAGCGACCCGAGCGAATGGTCAATTCACTTGGGACGAATTCAAAGAAGCCTTCAATTCCAAATACTTTTCTGAGCATGTGCAAGAAAGGAAGGCCGCGGAATTTGCTGCTCTTAAGCAGAGGAGCCTGACAGTGGCCGAGTATGAAGCCCAGTTCTCTAGACTGGCAAGGTATGCTGAACACCTGGTGAATACGGAGAGAATAACGGCTAAGCGCTTTCTCAACGGCCTTAAGCCTCAATACATTACCCAATTAGCACCTCTCGACATCCAGACCTATGCCGAGATGGTAAAGAAAGCTCAACTACTGGAAGATGCTATGGACTTCACCGACTGTATCAAAGGGAAGTTCGTAAAGAAAGAAATGTCATCTGGTTCATCACCTACCAAGCCGACCAATGGCAAGAAACGTCACTTCAACATCACAAAGGGGTCCAGCCAAGAAAGGAAACCTAAGGTCTTCGTACCCACACTCCGGCAAAAAGCAACTGCAAGCATTGTGACAAGCCAGGTCACACAGCTGACGAATGCTGGAGGAAAGTCGGCGCATGTTTGCACTGCGGAAGTCGCGAGCACCGTATTCCCGAGTGCCCGCTTTTGAAAGAACACGAAGCGCACTGTTGTGCCCATGAAATAGGGAAGACTGCAAGCCCTGCATAATGAAGAGCCCGCTAAGGAAGGTAGCGTAGTGGAAGGTACCCTACAAGTTTTCTCCTTATCGGCATTTGTTTTATTTGATACTAGAGCAACTCATTCATTTATATCTCAAAACTTTGTTGATACCCTGACTGCAAAACCTATATCCAGGGGTGGTGAGTTCTCTGTCACAACACCACTAGGAGAGAAGGAGAAATTGAACAAATACTTCCCATCTGCCGATGTAATGATCGGAGACCATAACCTAAAAGTCGACCTAGTGTGTATGCCCATAGAAGGCTATGATGTAATCTTGGGAGCTGACTGGTTGTCCACTTATGGGGCAAGTGTCGACTGTAAGAAAGGGAAGGTTACCTTTAGTGATTTCCCCAAGTTGTCATTCACTGGGATTAGACATAAGAGACGGATGTCTCTAGTCTCCGCCATAAAGGCCCATAACATGATAAGGAAAGGTTGCATTGCTTTCTTAGCAGCTGTAGTTGTGAAAAAGAAGGGTTCTAAGATAGAAGACATCCACATAGTCCAGGACTTCCCTGATGTGTTTCTTGAAGATTTGCCAGATTCCCCTAGAATGAGATGTCAACTTCGCCATAGAGTTGATCCTTGTAGCTGCCCCGGTATCACGACAACTGTACCGGATGTCCCCTGTCGAGTTGAAAGAATTGAAGTGCAACTGATGGAACTATTAGAGAAGGGTTCATCAGACCAAGTACTTCCCTATGGGGAGCACTTATACTATTCGTTAAGAAGAAGGATGGATCGATGAGGCTATGCATCGACTATCGTCAACTCAATCAGCTAACCATCAAGAACAAGTACCCACGCCCAGGGTCGATGAACTTTTCAACCAGATATCTAGAGCTCAATATTCTCCAAGATCGATCTTCGATCTGGTTATCACCAAATGAGGATCAAGGTTGACGATATCTTCGAAACGGCTTTCAGGAGCAGTTATGGACACTATGAATTTGTCGTTATGCCTTTTGGTCTAACCAATGCTCCTGCAACCTTTATGCAACTTATATATAGCGTATATCGGCCATACCTTGACAAGTTCGTGGTCGTCTTTTCGACGATATCCTCATATATTGTAGCAACCAGAATTTTTAAGAAAAATAAAAATTTAAATAAAGAATTTAAAACCTAGCTAAATGGATATTTAAATGAAAAGAACATTAAATAAAACCCATTAAATGGAAAAGAGTAATGGGCTTTGCTTAATGGATCCTCTAGAATTTATTGGGTCAAAAATATGAATTTACAAAGGGAGAATATAGGAAAATACCCTAAATTTGTAACTAAATATTACCTAAATAGAAAGGGGTATTTAATGTATTAAATAGGAAGTTAGAGTTGGAATTGGATTCCTAAACCTACCCCATATGGTTTAGCACAAATTTAGATCTCTTCCTAGCCTAAATAGAGATTGGAAAGCAAGGAAGGAAGGTTGGAGTTAGGAAATCTCGGAATTAGAGGAATTAGAGTAGAAATAGGAATAGGAATTCACGCATGCATAAATACACCTCATAAACCTCTTGGCCGACCCTAGCTCGTTGCCAAGGTTGCTGGATGTGGGGAAGAGGTCAAGGAGGAGAGGATCTCGTGGGAAGAAGGTGTTCTTGAAGCTTCTTCCTCGTTTTTGGGAGTTTCAACCCTAGAAGACCAAATAAATCCAAAGGTAGGCATTCTCACAAGCTAAAATCCTAATATTTCGTCTGTAGATTGTTCCATACATCAGGAACGAAAACCCCAATTTCATAATTTTCCCTCAAGCCAATATTTTCTTCTGAATGTAGAAGTTCTGCAACTCTTATGACCCTGAACCCTCATGCTTAATTCATATCTCTTCGAATACTCTATATCTGCCTCCAAATTTTAATTGGAGATACTGATGCATGATAGGCATCTTTTGCCCCTAAAAGCCCTAATTTCTGTTGAGCATGTTACTCGAATTAAATCGATCTTGCTCCCTGTATCATGTTCTATGTTACTTGTTCTTGTTCATTCTCAACCGTGTTCAAACCATGCTCTCTCTCAATTCCTATTTCTGGAAGTACTCTCGCATGTCTAGTTTCATTTTCCTCTGATTTCATGATTTTTCATCTGTATATAATTAGTTATGGATTTTGAACAACCCTCTATCAAAATTGAAATCCCTGGTCCGCAATCCAATGTCTGGTTTGACTCTTGTCAGAGTCAGGCGCAGACAACCAGAAGGCGATGCCTCGACATGTCGCTTTTTGGGGCTGATTGCGACAGCCTCCCTGTCGCGACCAAGAAGGCGACAGGTGAGCCGTCGCGTTCTCAGTACCCGATTTGCATGCCCTGTCGCGACCTGTGCAAGACCCTATCGCGTTCTGCCTGGCCCATGTCGCCATCCTTACAGCTATGTCGCCTTCATAAGAATTTTGAAAAACCCATGAAAAATATTTTTGTCTTACCGTTATACCCCCAGTAAAAACCCTACTTAAAAATGGTGCTATATTGAATGATTAAAATACATGTTCACGACTTATTCTAGCTATGATTTCTCTTACACATGCACACACATGAACTATCCATATATGGCTGAAATCTTGCAGAGAATATATCATAATGTGTCTGGTAAATTACGAAATAAAGAATATTAATTGCCCTATTTTAAAGGACTTGTATTCGTTTCTCGCGTTGTTTCTACACCGATATCGACGCTCCACATTCTAGAATTCCTCTAGAACGTCGAGCACCTTTTATAAACACACTTTACTTGGCTTGTGGTGAGCTCTCGTCGGATATTCCTTTCGCCGGACTAGTGAACTCTTGCACAAGGCCTCCGTAACTCTCCTCTGATCATGGATTCTCACATGGTCGACGAGCCGGTTGTACCCTAACACCCATTACACTTTTAGGGATCGATATGATCCAAACGGCTATTAGAAGTTCGCTCTTACCTTGAATCACGTCAGACCTCTGGACTTGTGCATAACATGGCCAGCGGGAAGATCGTGAGTTCCACCTGACTGCCAACACCATGTGCACGTGTTGTGCAAATGTTACTATCGCCTGTTACTCGGAAAGTTACGTGCGTTGTCCCTAGCTCTCATCTATACTTACTCGCTCATCTATTCACGTTCACTCTACTTTCTGTCTATTCATCTAGTACTCTCATCTACTTCTGGTACTCTACTTGGGCATTAAATGATTGATTGTCTAAGATAAAAACATGACTATGCTAGGCAACATTATAAGGGCCCGATCTGGTCCTTGGGAGGAGCACCTGAAAGGCTATAACTCGTGGGGGTCTAATGATCAGGGTGATGGCATACACCACGCATGACACGCAAGATTTGATCTATGGCAATCAATTAATCAAACAGTCAATTATTGGTTTACTTGAATCTCGTGGTTGAAAGAATATCGACCAAACACTTGCTATCTTGACTTGTGCACTGTTGTGCAACTTACTTGTTATCTTGTTATACGGCCAATCCGATATCAACACTTGTCGTGCTATACTCTCGTGCATTGTGCTATTGTTTCTCGTTATCATGTACCAGTACTTGCTAATTCTCGTTATTCTCTCTAGTTATCCTACTTTATAAGACATTAATTACTTAAAGCATGCTTGATCCTGAGATTTAAGTCCTACTGGGCGTTATCGCTCACCCTGCGTTATTTGTCGTTGTGTTCTCAGGTGAGACGAGGATGAACCATACACTCAAGAGGACGGGAATGACCTGGAGTGATGTCTTGAGTACCCTAGCAACCTATTGCTATATTTAGCGGTTGTAGTAGTTAGGTTGAAGTTTAGTCTTTTGCTTTTATTTCAATGTAATCGGGCCCTATAGATCGGCTCTGATATTAGTGGTTGTAACTAGGCATCAGAATGTATTAATGAAATGAATTTGCTTTAGTATTATCGTTGTGCAATGGTTTGATGTCTAGCACTCGCTCTATACCGCACTTGCAACTGCCTTCGCGCTCCGATATTCCGCGTCGGGGCGTGACATATATTCAAAGACCAAAGAAGAGTAGAAGAACACTTGAAGATTGCACTGCTAGTCTTGCGAGACAACAAACTGTATGCAAAATTGAGCGTTGTGAATTCTGGCTCGAAGAAGTGTCCTTCTTGGGCCATGTCATCTCCAAGGACGGCATCTCCATTGATCCTCCAAAGTCGAAGCTGTACTGAATTGGGAGAGACCAACCAATGTCACAGAATCAGAAGCTTTTTAGGGACTGCTGCCTACTACAGGTGGTTCATAAGGACTTCTCCAAGCTCGCCGTTCCTCTCACACGACTAACACGAAAGGAGAACCCATAATCCTGGAGTAATGAGTGTGAGAAAAGTTTCCAAACTCTTAAAGATTATTTTACCTCAGCACATGTTCTCACTCTGCCAATAGAGGGAGAAGTTTCTCTGTCTACACTGATTCCTCAGGAATTGGGCTAGGGTGTGTATTGATGCAAAAGGAGAAGGTCATTGCCTATTCTTCAAGACAACTGAAGACGCATGAAGTCAACTACCCCATGCATGATCTAGAGTTGGCTGCCGTGGTCTTCGCCTTGAAGATCTGGAGACATTATTTATATGGTGAGAAATTCACTGTCTACTCAGACCATAAAAGCCTGAAGTACTTATTTTCCCAGAAGGAACTCAACATGAGACAGAGAAGATGGCTAGAGTACCTAAAGGATTTTGACTTCAACATCCAATACCAGCCAAGCAAGGGTAACGCCGTGGCTGATGCTCTGAGTAGGAAGCCGATGGCATCTATTTCAAGTCTAGTCCTTGGCGAGAAGCAACTACTAGAACAATTCGCAAGGTTAGACTTAACTACCAAACATAGGATGATCGAGTCTTGGTTGCCAATATCAAGATTCAATCTGACTTTCTGGAAGAGATTAAAGTTCAACAAGATAATGATCCATTCTTAGTTCACATCAAGGAAACCTTAGCCGAAAGACCGGACTTTGCTATGACTGAGGATGGAAGACTGGTGTTCCAAGGGAGGACATCATTCTCGACAATGAAGAACTGAAGAGGAAGCTAATGGATGAAGCTCACAAGACAAAGTATACTATCCACCCTGGAGGTACCAAAATGTATCAAGACATGAAAAGAACGTTTTGGTGGCGAACATGAAGAGAGAGATAGCTGAACATGCCACAACCTGCCTTACTTGCCAACAAGTAAAATCAGAACATCTGCGCCCTACTGGTGTACTTAGACCGCTAGATATTCCAGAATGGAAATGGGAAAGCATTGGCATGGACTTCATCATGGGTTTACCCAAGACTCGTGGTGGACTCGACGCCATATGGGTCATTATGGACCGACTAACCAAATCCGCCCATTTTCTGCCTATAAATAAGTGGTTGTAGAGGTACTAGCTGCCCTATATGTTCAAGGAGATAGTAGACTGCACGGAGTTCCATCTCTATTGACTCGGATCGAGATCCGAGGTTTATGTCTCACTTCTAGAAGGACTGCAAGGTGCGCTTGGTACGAAGCTCATTTTCGTACTGCCTTTCATCCACAAACTGATGGGCAAACTGAAAGAACAACCAAATAGTGGAAGACATGTTGAGAGCTTGCACTATAGACTTCCAAGGATATTGCAATGAGCACCTATCCCTTATTGAGTTACCTATTCTCACAATTACACAACAGTATTAAGATGGCACTGTTCGAAGCACTCTTCGAAAGAAATGGTAGATCTCCTGCATGCTGGAATGAGGTGGGAGACAGTAATGGCTAGGCCCAAACATGGTGCAAAATACAACCCGAGATTCATTAGTGATTAGAGACCGCTTAAGACTGCTCAGTCCAGACAAAAAGCTATGCCGACAAAAGAAGCGAGACTTAGAATTCCAAGTCGGTGATCATGTATTCTTAACGGTGTCACCTACTCGTGGCATCCAAGATTTGGTGTGAAAGAAAGCTCAGTCCTAGATTTATCGGTCCTTTTGAAGTACTCGAAAGGATTGTGAGTTTGCATATCGACTGGCGTTGCCACCAGATCTGTGTACATAATGGTTCCTGTCTCCATGCTCAGGAAATATGTATATGATCCTACATACATCATTCGTCACGAGAAGTTGGTGTTGACACCGGGACACGACATATGAAGAAAAGTCAGTCAAGATATTAGAACGGAAGGTGCAACAGCTCAGGAACCGTCCCATTCACATGGTTAAAGTTTTATGGATAACCGCGGAGTGGAAGAAGCCACATGAGAACCGGAAGGAACATCAGATGGAACTACCCCGATCTTTCGATAAGACATTCCCTCCATTATGATCATATAAGAATTTGGGAACCAAATTCTTTATAGGGGGAGGATGTAGTAACCCGGATTTTTCAAAAATAATAATAATAATAATGATAATCTTGAATAAATTAGAAAATGCAAAGGAAAGGGAAATAATTAAACCCATTAACGAAAAAATGTAATGAGCTTGTTAAATGGACCCATTAGAAATAGTGGGCCAAATAGGAATTTTTAAAAGGGGAATAATATAAAATATCCTAAATTCGTAATTAATTATACATAAATAGAAAAGAGGTATTTAATGCATTAAATAGGAAGTTTGGGTGGATTGGATTCCTAAACCTACCCTAATAGGTTGGCCACGAATTTGGTCCCAACCTAACCCAATTGGAATTGGCATGCTTGAAAGAGAGAGAAATACGAAATCTCAGAATTAAATAGAAGTTTGAGTCTTATTAGGAAATAGAAACCAAAGAGACATAATACTCTCTTAATCCCCCATGCCGGCCCTAGCTCGTTGCCAAGGTTTCAGGACGTGGAGAGGAGGCCAAGGAGGAGGAGAATTCGTGGGAGGAGGCTTCATCAAGCTTCAACCCGAGTTCATCAGGTCTAGCCCTAGAAGAGGAAAATGACTAAAGGTAGGTATTCTCACAAGTATAAATCATACAATTTCATCTGCAGGTTGTTCCAACCATCAGGGACAAAAGCCCTTTGGTTTCATAATTTTCCATCGAGTATAATTTTTGTTCTTGATTTTTAAAGTCCTGCACTCATCATGACCCCGACCCTTCATCTTAAATCTTGATCTCCATGTATGTTCAACCCCATACCACAAAAATTTTACTGGGGATACTAATGGTAGTTAGGCTTCTTTTGCCCCTAAAAGCCCTAATTATCATCTACCATGTTGCTCGAATTAAATCGTTCATCTCAACTGTACATTGTTCTATATTCTTCATGAATACACTTGTTTGAACCATGCCGAAACCATGTTTGTTTTCGAATTCCTATTTACTACAAGTAATCCCACATGTCTAGGTCAGTTTGAAAGTGGTTTCATGATTTTTCATCCTCTGTACATTTAGTTATGATTTTCTGTACGTCCTTGTGTCAAAACAAGGCCACTCGGACCACAATCCAAGAAGCTGTACTTTTCCCGCTCGGACTGAGGCGCAGAACCTGAGAACGTGATGGCCCGATAGGCCGCGTTCTCAGGGCAGATCATGACAGAGCCAACCTTCATGTTCGTAATGTGACAGGCAGGCGTCGCGTTCTGTCGGCCTGCACTGACCGACCCGTCGCGTTCTGTGTAAACCCCTATCGCGATCTATTTCGACCCCGTCGCGATCGTTACAAGGGTACGTCGCGATTTGGGATTTTTGCATGAAACCCCCTATCTCTGCAAGTCTTGACTTTCTATAGTAACCCTTTACCCTGTTAACTATCTTAAACTCAGTAAACAAAATTGTTAATCATGGACATGTAATTAGTTAATTAAACAGTCTTTCACTTGATTATTCATCCCCATGATTCTCTTAACACATGCACACACTTGAACCGTCTAATATGGCTTAATTTGGCATGACATATTTCATAATGTATCTAGTAATTATTTCAATAATGTATTAAATGCCCTACTTTAAATGATTTGTCTATGTTTCTCGTCTGATTTTTGGAAACACCGTTATCGCGCTCCACAGTTCTAGAATCCTCTAGAACGTTGAGCACTTGTTTCTATATACACACTCTCTTGACTTGGATGAACTCTCCGTCGGATATTCCTTCTGCCGGACTAGTGAATCCTTGTTCAAGGCCTCCGTAAGTCTCCTCTGTCCATGGATTACCACATGGTCGACGAGCTGGTTGTACCCTAACACCTATGATACCCTTTAGGGATCAACATGACCAAAATGGCTATTAGAAGTTCACTCTTATCTCTAATCACGTTGGACCTCTGGACCTGTGCATAACAAGGCCAGCAGAAGGGTTGTGTATTCCCCCAAACTGCCAACACCAAACACGTGTGTTGTGCAACTGTTACTATCGCTCATTACTCGACGTTCCATGTGCAATGTCCACTAGCTTTCATCTATACTCTACTCGCTCATCTATTCACGTTCACTCTACTATCTCGTCTATTCATCTAGTACTCTCATCTATTTCTTGGTACTCTCTGTTGGCCATTGACTGATTGTCTAAAGATAAACAATATAACCATTGCCTGGCAATATATAAAGGGCCCGAACTGATCCTGGGATGTGCGCCCGAAAGTGCTAGTGCCCATGGGAGTTAAATCATCAGAGTGTTTGGCATTACACTCGAGTGCTATCTATCTTGACTATCTAAGTGACAATCAAAAGTGCTATATTCTCTCGTTGTCTATGACAAAAAGTGCTATACTATCCCGTTGTGCTATTGCTATACCTATTGGCTATTTGTGCTATACTCTCGACACTTGTGCTATATTTAGAAAGCTTGTGCTATTTCCATCATGTGCTATCCTTCTATCTTTTACTTAACTCTCTCTCTCTCTCTCTATCTTTTATTACTCTGCCATTTAATGCATTAATTATTTAAAACCTGCTTGACTATGGAGATTTAAGTCCTACTGGGCGTTATCGCTCACCCTGCATTCTTTGTCGTTGTGTTCTCAGGTGAGGACCGAGGATGACCCATACACTCAAGAGGACGGGAATGACCAGGAGTGATGTCATGAGTACCCTAGTGTCTTAGTATTACGTTAGAGTGTTAGTTTAGTCTTTTACTTTTATTTCAATGTAATCAGGCCCTATAGAATGGCTCTGATATTAGTGGTTGTAACTAGACATTTGGAAAGTTATTAATGAGAAGAATTGCTTTAGTATTTAATCATTGTTCAATAGTTTGATGTCTAGTACTTGCTCTATACCCGTTTACTTGCAACTGCCTCACGTTTGGATATTCCGCGTCGGGACGTGACACATGATGTCTATTCATATTTCACATGCACTTTTATCATTTAATTACCCATTTCATTTGCTGTTTTAATATAAATAAATCACAATTACACATGTTACCACATATTACTAAACATGCATTGAAGGTTTAAAACATATTCAAATCGGTTGGCAACTGTATACAATTGTAGCATGAAACTATGCACTAAGTAACTAGCATATATAGCATGGAATCTAGACATTCTTTCATGCATTTATCACAATTATAATCATACATTGCTTGCTGTTTTGACATGAATTAAACACAATTTCATGGTTTTACATTTGTTCACGTGCTCTTATTCATTTAACATTTTCACATGCTCATCTTTCACATTGCCCCAATTCACATGTTTACATATACATATTCACATACACTACTACATGAATGTTATTAAACTACATAACATGATATTACGTCAACATATAACACATGATTAATATGGATATATGCATTTATACTCTCTTTAACATTCACTCTCCCTTGCACATCATTTTACACATTTTTCACATAGTTTTCCTCTTGCACTTTCACTTTGCACTTTATTCACATTTTATCACTTAAGTTGTCGTGACACATAGTCCTAACTACCAACTAGAGGACGCACGCACCCATATCACATAGCACATAGCACATCGCATCACTTCACACATACCGCCACCTGGGCAATCTAGTGGCGAATCTTGGTAACTGCGCAGACCAGGAGATGCCCTCTCCACCGTATCCAGTGGTACTTGTCCACCTCTCGGGTTTCATTCTAATGCCCTTAGGATATATTTCACAACGTTGAGCCATCCATAGGGATTTCTATGGTACAACGCTCAGACCTCCATGGTATTAGTGTCAATCTCGACCTAATTTTACATTAAACATATTATCACAATCATTACATTCATTTACATTATTAGCATGCACTATTTAATACTTTTACACACACTTTTGACAAATTACACATTATCACATTGTTTACACATTTTTCATGTAGCATTTAGCACAATTATACTCACTTTCACACATTCACATATACTTTAGTTTTCCTAACATGATGCTACTGTTCGTAGAAATAAAATACTCATATCATGGTCCTATACATGCTACTTATTTACTGAATCACAAAGATTTAATCTAACATGTTCAGTTTGACTATTTTCCATAGTGTAATTAAGAACCAAACTTACTGTAATCAAAATAGATCCAAAGTTTTATCACAGATTATTAACAGTAACATATCACATATTCAATTTTCCAGATTTTTTTCGAACATTATATATAATTTTACTAATCAAGACAGATTACAGGCCTATTTAGTAACAATTAATTCATACATGGTTTACAACAAGATAGTCGTGATTAATAGTTCAACACATGAAAACAGTCATCATACTTATAGGGAAAATTTCTAAAACCCTAACATGCAACAAATCTAAAATTTCAGGATTAAACATTGATAACCATGCTTCTCTCATTATTAATGAAATTTCAATAATTAACACTATGTGCAGAAATTCGAAATATCCTCATGACATGACCTAATGACTAACCCTGGCCACATATAATTTTTACAACATGCATATACATCCAGAAGTCCAAATAACACATTTTAAAGATCAAAGAGTGCTCTTTTAAAACCCTGAAGAACTTGGTGGCATAGGGTATGCCGCTAACTATGTAAACGGCACAGTCTGGTGCCGCCAACAAGGGAACTTGGTGGCACAGTATGTGGCCGCCAACTTCCTGTCAGCAGGCAGTGCAGGTAGAACACAATAAAAAAGGGAATTTGGATGTTCGAGGACTCGAGGAAAATTCCAGAAAAATGTTGGGACCTAAGGGGACATGAGTAAGGTTGACATCCATAGGTTACTTGCCTCCAGATAAATCCACAAAGATCAAATTAACTCGAAGAAGCCCTCCTCGGCCTAGCCTAGAAGGTGCTCAAAACCTCTTCAGATGCAGTTCTTCTGTTGATGTAGGTTGATCCTCTGAGTTGGAGATGCTTCCATGATGTATGGGCTATTCTCCAGTCGTGTAGATTTACAGAAAACTCCTCCAGTTGCCGGAAAGAAGCTTGCAAAGATCAGCTCCTCTTCACAGAAATCCCTAGCTTCTCCAAAGGCCAAAAAGACTTAATCCGGCCGAACAAGGCTGTTTTATAGAGCTGGGTAGGTAGGGTATACATTAGGGTATGTCTCCTACGGTTAGGGATAGGTTTCCTAAACTGGAACCGAACGAAAGCATGCGTTACCAAATGTGAAACCGTCATACAGCTGGGAACTTGGCATCCACCTCTGGTGTTGCCAACAGGGGGGTTGGCATCCATCGATCTGGACGCCAACTCTTCTAGCCCAGTCAGTCAGCGGCCAGCATGTTGCCGCCAACTATACATCTTGGCCAGAACAAGTCATACATCAAAATAAATGTATAATTACATCACAACAATTTAATGTATATAGAAATAATTAACATACATTCACCATGTAAACTACATGCATTTCATACTATTTATTTAAACATAATTTGTACTAATCTTAATTAAGGATAATATGCACAAAACAACATACACATATGTATGTCACAACGTAATTACATACAACTGCATGTTTAAATAAATATACATGTACATCGATAGTTATATAATGCACGCACATTTAAATATATCACATGCACAAATAACCTTACGTGTACTTACAAGATATATAGCAGTACTTACCTATCATATGCTCAACCTTACTTAAATACAACATGCACAATATGTTTTAGTACAATATGCACTATAAACAATTTGATGAGTACAGAATTAGATAGATATCACATGCACAAGGTAAACATACATATATACATATGTACAAAGCATAATTACATACAATATCCATAGAATAAGTAGTATAGCATGACATCAATAGTTAGACAGTATATGCACATTATTATTAAGATGCAATATGCATAAAGTTAAATAAGAACAATCTATACAACAATAATTAATTTACATACGCACACTTAAATTGACATATATATACATATATACACAACACACACATGTACACAATATAGTTACATACATTATGCATGAAATAGATAAATACTATGTACATCAATAATTAGATTCAACATGCACATTTATACACATTACATGCATAGAAAATTAACTCATATATCCTACAAGATGTATAGCAATATTCACAATTGTATGCACAACATTACTTAAATATAAAATGCATGGTTTTTAATTAAGTACAGCATGTACAAAATTAGTTAATTATCTATATTTACGGAAAATAACATATATATACATGCATATGCACATGAACATTTAATAATTAGAATATACATAAATTTAATACATACACTATATACATAACAAGTAACTACCACATGCATAATATAAAATGAGCAAAATTTGGGGGCCATACACTTTCCCCCTCTTAAAAAAGCTTCATCCTCAAAGATCGGATCGAGTACCTCTAGTAACACCGTCCATGTCGTCTCCGATTAACATATTCTCCTTGGCCACTACTTGTGGTTTTGCAGTTGCTGGAACACCTCGCAGAACGAGCTTCTTTAGTCTTGACATTCTCTGATCTGATGGTCCTTACTGCACACTTGAGACACCTTCCTTCCGTTAACCAACACACATCTCAGCCATGACGCTTGCCGCAATGTATACACCGTCGGGCTTCTCGCTGCCTGGTACCATAGTCGATTGCTGACCTTCCATGAGCTTCTTCATCTTCCTATTTTTTCGTTGGAATGGTTTAGGTAACCTCTTCTTCTGAGCTTCCTCTCTCCTGGTATGATTCCACCCTACTCTCTTGTCTGCTTGCTATGCTGAGAGCCTCTTCCAAAGTGCGGGGTCGAACTCTAAAAGTCTAGCCCTCAAGGATGGTTGAGCCCCTTCACGAACTTCTTTACCTTACGATCTGCTCATACCTCCTAGCCTGAGCATTACATCTACCACGTCCAGCCATAGCCTGCAAAACATTTAATCTAGTTAGAATACATAATCCTAACTATTTTTCTTAACTATCTTTCATTCATTATTAGTAATTTCTACACATATTGACAAATTTCTATAAAGACTTTGCAATATTGTGAAGATGATGGTTTATTCATGTACAATCTCAACCTTGGTTCTCTGATACCGTCTCTATAACGAACCACTTTATACCGGTACGATTATACCAATCCCCATCAGTACAATGGCGTCATTACAGTGGGATAATAACCCAACACTAAACGATAGGTTGATATGTACATGAATAGCAATGAGTACAGTGGGAATAAAAGAAAAGACTCATCTTCATTCCATCATCATCACACATTCCACAGTCTAAATGGCCATGAAAAAAATGACAATGTCCAATTATTACAATTTTAAATGAAATACATTGTCTATTACATTGTCCATGCAAATAACATTATTCATACTATGAAAGAAAAAGTACAACTACTAAGTACTCCACGATAAAGCTACTCCTCGTGCTCGATGAAGCTCTTCGCTATGCCCTTCTTCAATATGGGAATACCTGTCTCACTTGTACGCCGAAGCAAGTATAGGTCTAAAGGCCCAACAGCAATCTAAAGACATACAACCTTACACATATACTAATTATTAAGCAATATGGAAACACATACTATCCTTTACATCATAATGAGTTTCATGGCACATACTTTATAAAGTTTTCAATATACATAAATTACCTAAACATGTTTTAGACTAACACATGCTCATTCTAAATCATGGATATAAATATACACCTATACATGCTTTCTACACCCAACATGTATCATTATTTAAAAATATAATATTATCCATACTATGGTACAACTATACCAACTAGAGCATGGAGTATGCACCAAGTAAATAACAACCTAGCATGATGTCTATTCACATTTCACATGCACTTTTCTCATTTAATTACCCATTTCATTTGCTGTTTTAATATAAATAAATCACAATTACACATGTTACCACATATTACTAAACATGCATTGAAGTTTTAAAACATATTCAATCGGTTGGCAACTATATACAAATGTAGCATGAAACTATGCACTAAGTAACTAGCATATCTGGCATGGAATCTAGACATTCTTTCATGTATTTATCACAATTATAATCATGCTTTGCTTGCTGTTTTGACATGAATTAAACACAATTTCATGGTTTTACATTTGTTCACGTGCTATCTTATTCATTTAACAATTTCACATGCTCATCTTTCACATTACCCCAATTCACATGTTTACATATACATATTCATATACACTACTACATGAATGTTATCAAACTATATAACATGATATTGAACATGATATTACGTCAACATATTAACACATGATTAATATGGATATAACATGATTAACATGTTTACATATACATATCACATACACTACTACATGAATGTTATTAAACTATATAACATGATATTGAACATGATATTACGTCAACATATTAACACATGATTAACATGGTTATGCATTTATACTCTCTTTAACATTCACTCTCCCTTGCACATCATTTTACACATTTTTCACATAGTTTTCCTCTTGCACTTTCACTTTGCACTTTATTCACATTTTATCACTTAAGTTGTCGTGACACATAGTCCTAACTACCAACTAGAGGATGCACGCACCCATATCACATAGCACATATCACATTGCACATCGCATCACTTGACACATACCCGCCACCTGGGCAATCTAGTGGCCAATCTTGGTAACTGCGCAGACCGGGAGAAGCCCTCTCCACCGTATCCAGTGGTACTTGTCCACCTCTAGGGTTTCATCCTAATGCTCTTAGGATATATTTCACAACGTTGAGCCTTCCTAGGGACTTTTCTATGGTACAGCTCTCAGACCTCTATGGTAGTAGTGTCAATCTCGACCCATTTTACATTAAACATATTATCACAATCATTACATTCATTTACATTATTAGCATGCACTATTTAATACTTTTACACACACTTTTGACAAATTACCATTATCACATTGTTTACACATTTTTCATGTACCATTTCGCACAATTATACTCACTTTCACACATTCACATATACTTTAGTTTTCCTAACATGATGCTACTATTCGTAGAAATAAAATACTCATATCATGGTCCTATACATGCTGCTTACTTATTGAATCACACAGATTTAATCTAACATGTTCAGTTTGACTATTTTCCATGGTGTAATTAAGAACCAAACATACTGTCATCAAAATAGATCTAAATTTTATCACATATTATTAACAGTAAACATATCACATATTCAATTTTTCCAGATTTTTTTCGAACAGTATATATAATTTTACTAATCAGACAGATTACAGGCCTATTTAGTAACAAATTCATTCATGCATGGTTTGCAACAAGACAATCATGATTACAGTTCAAACACATGAAAACAGTCATCATACTACTAGGGAAAATTTCTAAAACCCTAACATGCAACAAATCTAATTTTTTCAGGATAAACATTGATAACCATGGATTACAGAAATTTCAATAATTAACACTATGTGCAGAAATTCGAAATATCTTCATGACATGACCTAATGACTGACCCTGACCACATACAATTTTTACAGCATTCATATACATCCAGAAGTCCAAATAACACATTTTAAAGATCAAAGAGTGCTCTTTTAAAACCCTTAAGAACCTGGCGGCACAGGGTATGCCGCCAAGTGTGTAAACGACACAGTCTGGTGCCGCCAACACAGGAACTTGGCGGCATAGTATGTGGCCGCCAACTTCCTGTCAGCAGGCAGTGTAGGCAGAACATAAAAAAAAGTGAATTTGGAGGTTCCAGGACTCGAGGTGAATTCCAGAAAAGTACTTGGACCTAAGGGGACATGAGTAAGGTTGACATCCATAGGTTAGTTGCCTCCAGATAAATCCACAAAGATCAAATTAACTCAAGAAGCCCTCCTCGGCCTAGCCAAGAAGGTGCTCAAAACTCTTTTAGATCCGGTTTTCTCTATTGATGTAGGTTGATCCTCTGAGTTTGAGATGCTTCCTTGATGTATGGGCTATTCTCCAGTCGGTGTAGATCATCAAAAACTCCTCCAGTTGTGGATCGAAGCTTGCAAAGATCAGCTCCTCTTCACATAAAACCCTAGCTTCTCCAAAGGCCAAAAGACTTAATCCGGCCGCAACAAGGTGGTTTTATAGAGCTCGGTAGGTTGGGTACGCTTTAGGGTAGGTCTCCTACGGTTAGGGATAGGTTTCCTAAACGGAACTGGACGAAACGCATGCGTTACCAAATCTGAAATCGTCATACCGCTGGGAACTTGGCTCCCACCTCTGGTGCCGCCAACAGGGGGGTTGGCGTACATCGATCTGGACGCCAACTCCTCTGGCCCAGGCAGTCAGTGGCCAGCATGTTGCCGCCAACTGTACATCTTGGCCAGAATAGAGTCATACATCAAAATAAATGTATAATTACATCACAACAATTTAATGTATACTGAAATAATTAAACATACATTCACCATATAACTACATGCATTTCATACTATTTATTTAAACGTAATTTGTACTAATTTAATTAAGGATAATATGCACAAAAGAATATACATATATGTATGTACACAATGTAATTACATACAATGCATGGGTTTAAATAAATATAACATGTACATCGATAGTTAGATAATGCACGCACATTTAAATATATCACATGCGCAAATAACCTTACGTGTACTTACAAGATATATAGCAGTACTTACCTATCATATGCTCAACTTACTTAAATACAATATGCACAATATTATTTAAGTACAATATACAATATAAACAATTTGATGGGTACAGAATTAGATAGATATCACATGCACAAGGTAAACATACATATATACATATGTACAAAGCATAATTCCATACAATATCCTTGGAATAAGTAGTATAATATGCACATCAATAGTTAGAGAGTATATGCACATTATTATTAAGATGCAATATGCATAAGTTAAATAAGAACAATCTACACAACAATAATTAATTTGCATATGGACACTTAAATTGATATATATATATATATATATATATATATATATATATATATATATATATATATATATATACACACATGTACACAACATAGTTACATACATTATGCATGAAATAGATAAATACAATATGAACATCAATAATTAGATTCAACATGCACATTTATACACATTACATGCATAGAAAATTAACTCATATATACCTACAAGATGTATAGCAATATTCACATATTGTATGCACAACATTACTTAAATATAAATTGCATGGTTTTTAATTAAGTAGAACATGTACAAAATTAGTTAATTATCTATATTTACGAAAAATAACATATATATACATGCATATGCTCATGAACAATTTATTAATTAGAATACACATAATTTAATACACACACTATATACATAACAAGTAACTACCACATGCACAATATAAAATGAGCAAAATTCGGGGGCCTTAGAATCTTACCTTTCAAAAGTTCATAGGAGTCTTTTTGCTAAGAGACCTTATCATTGCACGATTTACAATATAGCAGGAAGTATTTATTTGTAACGTCGCGTGCTTTTCGGATCCATGCGGATCATGTGTGTAATGGATGTGATGGTAGCTATGAGGCCAGTGTTGTGTGGTTTGGATGTGTGGTTGATCAGTTGGTGCAGTTTGGGGAAGTGCAGGTTGGAACCTAAAATGGAACAGCATTGGCTGCTGTTGGTTGCAGATTGACGGCCAGATATGGACGTTTAGTGAGTTAAAGTCCATGTAAAGCGACGTTAAGATATGTACTTACGGCATAGAATGTGGACGTTTGTGGTGGCGGTTGTCATTGGCGGCAGAGGGTTTGACGCCAACCTGAGAATTCTGCAGGTTATAGGGTCATTCGAGAGCAGGTTCTCACACCTGGTTCTCATACTCTCTTGCCCCAGCTTCATGCCCCCGTATTCCTAAAGCTTCCAATAGGTACTGAAGGGTGCTTGGAGGATCGTGGGATGTGTGGCGTTTCCAAATTGCACGAGGAAACGCCGTGGCGTGGTGCAATTCCCGTGGGAACTTGCGGAGGGTTCGGTGTGAACTGGGAGATTGCAGGAGATTTTAGCGTGTTCTGAGGTAGGGAATGACCCTTGTAATTCCTATGAGTCGTGATAAAGAAATCAGATATTATGAATCTGCATGAAAATGGCAATTTCGGTCATGGTATCCATGTGGGGTTAATGGGTGGTTTGACGAATTTAATCAGTAAAGCATGCTGTATTGGATTGTTTAGGATTCATGTATGCTAGAGGAACTGTATCTGAGTGTTTTACCGTTGTTTTAACGGTTGTAAAACCTGTAGAATCGGTTTAGGGTTTCTGCAGGTTAGAGGCTGAGAACTTGGCGTCAACATCGCTTGTCGCCAAGCTCATCATCCAGAATATAGACGGCCAGATCCCTTGTCGTCTACTTCCTGTAGCGGCAGTCGATATAGCGCCTACTTGTATATAAGCAGAAAAGACTATTTAAGTTATTTATCGATAATGCATGGTGCGTTGGCACTTGTGGTGCACTGAGTGTACATAGTTTCCATGTTTAGCATACGGGGTATGCAGTTAGATATTTACTTTTGTGACTGCGTGTTGTTCACGCGATTCCAGTTGGGTTCACGTGTAGTGGACCGTTGTTACTTGAAGTTTACGTGACGTTTTACGTGGTTTGTGTGTGACGTGCACATGGTTTTGTGTACGTGGCGAGTAGTACGACACCTACCGTGGTTACCTCTCCAATTGGGTGCCCCAGGTTCTTTGTGAGCCAGGCTGTTAGCTCGGGGCTTTGTCCCGTACTTGTGTTGTACCATCGAGGTCTGTGTCGTATGACCTGGACACTCTCACTCCTGTTTTTGAGTTGTACGTCCGGCTAAGGGAAAGACGACAGTGGGATAGTGACACTTGAGTTTGTCTTTAGTCACTTGTAACGCGCTCGTAGTTGGGGGTACGGACACCAGTATACGTACTGGACCCCAGCTAGTCCTTTTCCAGTGCCTCACTCCAGAGAGTTCTGGGCCAGGATCTCTAGAGGTGCCAGGCATGGGCCTGTGACCGTGTGGTCCGCAAGTGGTGGTGTTTAGTTGGTCTCCACAGTTGCTTGACCTTTTCACGTGGAGCGGCAGCTGGACCTTTCGTCCGTGGCTGTGAGACTGAGAGGTAGACCTGTGTTAGCTTGTCCGAGTCAGTTTCTGGTGTCGCGAACCAGTTCTCGTGGCTCGTGTTTGGCTGTCTCTACTTTCGCTTATACACCTGTATTGTTTTGCCATTTAATTATTAAAGTTGTTTCTCGTAGTCGGCAGACGGTGACTACTTTTACATCTTTGGTATCCTGTTTAGCTGTTCTATAAATTGTTGGTATTGTTTACTGCTTTCGTATTTGTGGTTTTGGTTTGCTCGGTGTTGGGGGAGTTCCCTACTGAGCCAGTGACTAGCGAGGCTCACCCCTACCCCCACAGGTGAGAGTGAGGAGGACGTTTCACGACCGTCGTCCGGTTCAGAGCCGCGCCGTAGCGGTACAGGGTCGGTACCTCCAACTGTGTAGTGGCAGCTCCAGCAGTGTAGTGTAGATAGTTGTTTATTTTATTTAGTTGTACCTCGGGGTATGCCCCAGGCTCTTGTACTTCTTTTCAGTTTTGTGGAAATATGGCTATGTAAATTGTGAAATATATATAAAATGTGGTGTGTTCCTTTGTGTTACACGGACTGTGGTTTGGTATCCCTTGCGAGGCTTCGACCCGTTCGCGGGAGGCGGACTCGGATCAAGTACGTTATCAGTTTAATGGGCTTGGCCGAAGTGGTTCTGTCACAGTTGGTATCAGAGCCAGATCCGTGTTAATATAAGGGAACTAGAAAGATACATAGCCTTATTTCGGTCTTTGTACACTGTTGGTAGGGACCCTGGTTTTTGATAATTTGTTGTTTGATTTTTGTTTGGTGTTTTGTTTATGTTGAAATCTCTGGTATGGCTGATAGAAGTGATTGGGGTGGTGGAGGAGATGATCCGGAGGAAAGTACCCAGCGTATGATAGAAGGAATTTGGAAAGCCTCACGGATATTCGGGCAAGGATGGATCAGCAAGCGCCAGTACCACCGGTAGCAGTGCCATCTGGAGATGGAGAAGCTGTACCTGTAGCTCCAGTTCCACCAAGAGTAGAGGTGCCTTTTGCAGCACCTGTGCCACCACCACCACCAGTGCTGATAACAGAAGAACCAGTGATGCATGTGGAGAAGTTTCTGAGATTGCAGCCGCCTACTTATTCAGGAGGGCCGAATCTAGATACAGCAGAGCATTGGGTTAATGAAATTGAAAGAGTTTTTGCAACTATGAGGTGTCCGGCAGCAGATAGAGTTGTGTTAGCTGTTTATCAGTTGAGGGGCTTTGCCTTGGAATGGTGGCGACTGAAGATGCAGACCACCTTTGCAGGCAGGACAGAGGAGGCCATCACTTGGTCGGAATTTCTCGATGTATTTAATGATACATTCTTTCCGATTCAAGTGCAGCAAGTAAAAAGAGAGCAGTTTCGGACTCTCTAGCAAGGTAACTCTTCAGTTTTAGAGTACCAGATGAGATTTATGGCACTTAGCCGTTATGCACCATATGTGGTTTCAGATAATAATATGATGGTTGAGTATTTTATCAGAGGCTTAAGAGTGGAATTGCAGGATGCGATAGTACCTCTCATGTGCAAGATAGTGGAAGAGGCAGCTCAGAGAGCAGCTACATTGGAGAGGTCTACTTGGACTCGTCAGGTAGGCGAGTCAGGTTCAGTTAGTTTTCGGCTACCGCAGTAGACAGTGGGTGCATGTAAGGTAAAGCACCGGCAGGACCTTCTTCATCAGGCTTTGGTAAATGGGGCCAGAATTAAAGTAAGCATTTAAAGGAAAAGGAAGAGGATGGGGAGGTCGTCAGCAGTTTCAGCAAGGCCGAGGTAGGCCTGAGGTGGAGGAGTCGCAGCAGAGTACTGCCAGGCAGCCTATTACTCCACCAGGGTATCGGTGTTATAATTGTAATCAGCCGGGGCATTTGATCCGCAATTGCCCCTATCTGAGAGAATATGGGTATGGAAGAGGTGTGCAGCAGCAGCAGCCTCAGCAGTTTCAGTAGCCACAGGCAGGTCGTGGCAGAGGAGCACCGCAGCAGCGGGGAAGAGGCCGGGTTATGGCTATCACCCGAGCCCAGGCGGAGGCATCGAATATGATAGAAGGTACTTTACCCCTTTATGAATATTCAGCAAGAGTTTTATTTGATTCGGGTGCTTCTCATTCTTTTATTTCCGAAGAATTTCTGGATTGTATAGCTCATCCATTAGAAGAAAAGTCTTGTGAGTTAGTAGTGGAGGTTCCTTCGGGTGAGTTTCTACTCACTTCGAGCTATATAGATGAAGCTCCTGTTATGATTGAAGGGAACCAGATGCCGGGTCGATTGTATGCCCTGCAGTTGTCAGATTATGATATTATTCTCGGTATGGATTGGCTTGAGATGTATGGAGCAATGTTAGATTGCAGAAAGAAAAGGATCATGTTTTGTCATCCTAATGGTGCAGTATTTGAATATCAGGTATGCCTTTTTATACCTCTAAGTTTCTAATTTCTGCAATTAAAGCTAGAAAGTTGATAAATGTTGGATGTGTGACTTATTTAGCCTCGGTAAGTCTGGTAGAAGCTAGTCAGCCAGTGGAAGTAGTTCCCGTGGTTAGGGAATTTGCTGATGTTTTTCCTGAGGATTTGCCTGGTTTAGCTCCACATAGAGAGGTGGACTTTACCATTGAGTTGTTGCAAGGTACCATGCCAATTTCTAAAGCTCCATATCGGATGGCACCAGCAGAACTTAAAGAATTGAAAAAGCAGTTAGAAGAATTGTTGTAGAAAGGGTTTATTAGACCGAGTCATTCCCCGTGGGGAGCGCCGGTTTGATTTGTGAAAAAGAAAGATGGAAGTTTTTGGTTGTGTATTGATTATAGAAAGTTGAATGATGTGACCATCAAGAATAAGCACCCGTTGCCGAGGATAGATGATTTGTTTGATCAGTTGCAATCAGCAAAAATGTTTTCTAAAATTGATTTGAGGTCCGGGTACCATCAGTTGAGAATTAAAGAGGAGGATATAGATAAGACCGCTTTCAGAACCAGATATGGTCACTATGTGTGACGACCTAATTATACCGGTATAGTTATACCAACCCACGTCGGTATAGTAAAGGTTATCACAGTGGGACATTTACCCAAACACTATCACATGATTGAGATATACACAAATATAGACACAGAGTCGCGGAAGTAAAGGACTACTGTCATCACATTTCATCATCCACATTTCTCATACATGATCCATATAGCAAATTAAAGGACTAAACTTTCATAATTGAAATTAAACCAACTACATTGTCCACAAGATTACAGTTCTACATTTAATACATAATTTGTCCACAATTACATAAATGATAACTCTAATACAAGTTACAATTTACATACTATGAAACAAAAAGGGACACAACGTCAACTCCACAAGCTACTCTCCACGCTCGTAGTCGCTCTCCACGGTCTCCTCCAAAAGTGTGTCACCAACTAAACCTGTACGCCGAAGCAAGGAGTGAGTCTAAAAGACTCAGCAAGTAACTCCATACACATCATTCATGCATACATCATAGTAGGTTCTACTATTTCAATTTGCACGGCAATCATACAGCATGCTTGAACATCAATAAGAGACAACCTATCATGGTATTTCTACAAAGTCAAAACACATGGTACATGGTTTAAGATGTTTCACATAACACTCCCTATCACATGCTTTCTACTCATTTAATCACATGAAAACTACACTTCCAATTTGACTATAACATGATGGCAATTTACATGGAATTAGAAATATCATAGCATGAATTATCGTCTCATACTCTAACACATTCACTTCACATGGTTACACATTTTACACATGTTCACATTCACATTTCACAATTTATTTGCCGTGACACATAGTCCAAACCACCACTAGAAGGACACATCACATACACATAACACATAGCACATCACCTAGGCAATACAGTGATGACTCTTGGCACTGCGCAGACCGGGAGAACACGTCTCCACCCTAACCAGTGGTACTTGTCCACCTCCAGGATTTCATCCTAATGCCCTTAGGATATCTTAACACATTGAACCTTCTCATGGGGACCTTTCCATGATACAGTTCCACAGCCCTCTATGGAAGCAGTGTCACACACGGCACATTTTACACATTACACATTCCGATTAACACACGTTTTACATATGATATTCGCACTTTCTTGTTTATGCACATGGTTCTGTTCTTCCCTAGCATGATGCCACTAATAACAGAAATCAAGCATTTAGTAGCCCTCACGGATTAATTGGAACGCACATCATTTAACCTTAATCATGGTACATGTATTTATAACTCATTTTCACATGGAAATCTCATAGTGTAGGCTACTGTCATCAAATTTTCCTGAAAATTTAACCACATACTGTTTTCGGGCATAGGAACACACATACAAATTTTCACATTTTTCTGAATTCACATGCATTTATAGAAATTAAAACATTCAGTTTCATGCCATTCATAAACTAAGTTAACATAGAACATGACATGGATTTCAGATTTGCTCATGCACAGTCATGAACCACACATACATATTGGCACAAGAAATTTTTCCCATTTTATTTCCCAACACACGATTTACTAAAATTTTCACAAGGTCTACACATGCTTTCTATTTCTCATTGTAGGAATTATAAAAATTCACATGAATATGGGAAAGTTCCTAAATTTGCAGGGCATGGACTGATACCTACAAGCATGGTTCATAAAATTCTACAGCATTTAATTCCTCAGGAATCATGGGAACAAAATTTAACATGCATAACCTCTTTCCTACACATGCTTTTCAATAATTCTAATAAATTATGCCATCTACAGAAAAATACAGGAAATTCACACACATCACATTATCTATTTTACATAACATATAAAATTTACATTATATCCTCATGCGTAGAAATCTGGAAATTAAAGATATAGGGCAGAACAGTTCACTGTTCTGTCAAGAAGAACTCAACGGCATACTATGGATGTTTACAAGAGTTGGCGGCAACATCGTTAGCCGCGGACTCAAGATCTCAACGGCAATAGATCTGGCCGTCGAGTTCGGACCTGTGTAAAAACACAGTCCGAGCTCTAAAGAATGGTGAATGTAGGGGATCCAGGACACGAGGAAAATCCATAAAAATGATAGAAACCTCCTAGACACATACATGGACAAGGTGAAAGGGTTACTTGCCTTTGGAAAAACTCCTAAAGGGATCAAAATGGTTGGAGAAGCTCTCCTTGGGCAGTCCCAAGAAGCCTCCAAGATGCCTCCACTCCGGCCTCTGTGATGCTCCCCTCTGTAATCCAGGGTCGGGGATGTGTAGCCGGATGTGTTGTCTCCCTCCTTGTCGAAGTAGATCTCCAGATGAAGCCTTGGATCGCCGGATCAAAGCCTCCAAACTCCAAGTTTTCTCACAGCTCACTAGGGTTTTCTCTTATCTCTTTGCAAAGAGCCAAAAGAGCTCTTTGGGGGTTGTCACAAGGGCCATTTTAGAGAGGAGAACCTCTCACCCACGCAGAGGTCGGTGGGAAGGTCGGGGTAGCCGTTGGGGTGGTTGGCATCCTCAATCAAAGGCATGGCACACCATGCTGCTACAGACTGGTCTGTTAGGACATAGACGTCCACCGATATGGCCGTCGACTTAATAATCGACGTCCACCTATATGGACGTTAATAATGAGTGAACGTCCATTCATGTTGACGTCGACTAACCCTTCGGCCAGAACCCAAAACCATGCAAAACCCTAATTTCTCCTAAGTTCATGCATGCAATACATAGGGTGTAATGCACACACTCACTATGTCACGAAATCAACCGATATATATATATATATATATATATATATTATATATATATATACAACTAAGTATATACATACATTCATAAGTACACCAAGATAATGTATACATAATACTTACACGATAATGCATATACATACACAAGCATAAAATTGCACACAATAAAATAATAAGGACAAAATTCGAGGGCCTTACACTATGAGTTTGTGGTAATGCCATTTGGGTTGACTAATGCTCCTGCAGGTTTTATGGATCTGATGATAGAATTTTTCATCCATATTTAGACCAATTCATTGTAGTCTTTATTGATGATATTCTAATTTATTCAGCATCAGAAGAGGAGCATGCAACTCATTTGAGGTTTACTCTGCAATTGTTAAGGGATAACCAGTTGTTTGCCAAATTCAGTAAATGTGAATTTTGGTTGAAAGAAATTCAGTTTCTGGGTCATGTTATCTCAGCTAGAGGAGTAGCAGTGGACCCAAGTAAAGTGGAAGCAGTAATGAGAAGGGAAGTGCCTAGGACAATAACCGAGATTAGAAGTTTTCTAGGATTAGCAGGTTATTATAGGCGCTTTATTCAAGATTTTTCTAAGATTGCAGCACCTATGACTAAATTGACCAGGAGAGGGGTGCCATTTGTGTGGTCCGGTGAATGTCAGCAAAGTTTTATGGAATTGAAGAAGAGACTTACATCAGCACCTATATTGACATTACCGGCAGGGAGTGGTGGTTTTGTGTTGTAGACTAATGCTTCAAGGAGAGGACTTGGCGCAGTGCTTATGCAACATGGCAAAGTGATAGCTTATGCGTCCAGGCAATTGAAGCCAGCAGAGGAGAATTACCCCACTCATGATTTGGAATTGGCAGCAGTTGTGTTTGCCTTGAAAATGTGGAGGCATTATCTGTATGGTGAAAGATTTGAGATCTTTACAGATCATAAAAGTTTGAAGTAATTTCTCGCAGAAAGATTTGAACCTTCGCTAGCGCAAATGGATTGAGTATTTAAAGGATTATGATTTCAGTTTGGCTTACCATCCGGTAAGGCTAATGTTGTAGCTGATGCCTTGAGCAGAAAGGCATATATGAATCTAATGATGATTACAGAATGGAAGCTGTATGAAGAAATAGTAGAGAATTCTTTGTATGTGCCCAGTAGTCAACGACGGGCGGTACTAGCTGCTAGTGCTGTAGAGCCGTCTTTGTATTGGCAGATTATTGAGGCTCAGAGAGCAGATGCAAATTTAGCTGAAATTGTGAAAATGGAAGGAGTTACCATAGATGATAATTGTGTGGTCAGGCTCAGGGGCAGGTTGTTTGTTCCTGCAGAAAGAGAGGTAAAGCAGCGAGTATTGGAAGAGGCTCATAAATCTCGGTACACTATCCACCCGGGTAGTACTAAAATGTACCATGATTTAAGAAAGCATTTCTGGTGGCCTCATATGAAGAAAGAAATAGCGGATTTTGTTGCAAGATGTGCTATCTGTCAGCAGATTAAAGCAGATCATCAGAAGCCTGGAGGTCTATTGCAACCGTTACCTATTCCACAGTGGAAGTGGGATGATATTGCTATGGACTTTGTGGCAGGTTTACCAAGATCGAGCTCCGGGCATATTGGAATATGGTATTTGTTGATAGATTGACTAAGGTGTGCAGATTAGTGGCAGTAAGTATGTCTTGGACAGTGGACAGACTGGCAAATATTTATGTTGAAAGAATTGTTCCACTGCATGGTATCCCGAAGACAATTGTGTCTGATAGAGATCCAAGATTTACTTCTAGTTTTTGGAGAAGTCTGCAAAAAGTAGTTGGTACTGACTTGAGGTATAGCTCCGCTTATCATCCCTAGACAGATGGTCAGATAGAAAGGACTATCCAGACGATTGAAGATATGTTGCGGGCTTGTTGTTTAGTTTGGGGAGGTAGCTGGAAGCATCATTTGGGAATGGTTGAGTTTGCCTACAATAATAGTTATCATACCAGTCTTGGGATGGCACCGTATGAAGCTTTATATGGAAGGCCATGTAGAACCCCATTGAACTGGCATGAAGTGGGAGAAAGGCAACCTGAATTGATTCAGCAAACCACTGAAGTAGTGAAGCTTATTAAAGAAAAATTGCAGGCAGCTCAAAGTAGGCAAAAGAGTTATGTAGATGTTCGGAGGAGACCACTTCAGTTTGAGGTGAGAGATTTTGTCTTCCTGAGAGTTTCTCCAAGTAAAGGTATTATGAAGTTTGGCAAGTCTGGAAAGTTGAGTCCAAGGTATGTGGGACCTTTCCAGGTGATTGAAAGAATTGGGGAAGCATCTTATAGGCTAGATTTACCAGCGGATTTTGCGGATGTTCATGATATATTTCATGTTTCTATGTTGAGAAAGTGTATTGAAGATCCAGCTCAAATAATCAGATATCAAGGTGGTGACCTGAGGCCGGATATGACTATGCCAGAGTATCCGTGCAGATCACAGATCGAAAGATAAAGAAGCTGAGAAATGAAGAAATTGAGCTAGTTAAAGTAAGATGGGAAAATAGGTTAGGTGGTGAGGATACCTGGGAGTTAGCCGAGGAAATGGCTAAAGGGTATCCCTATCTGTTGGAATAAGTCTTTGTATTTTCTTTTTAAATAATAGTGTTTGTAAAAGTGTGTATATTTAAGTTGTTTGTGTTTGAGTTGTGTTATGAATTTCGAGGTCGAAATTTCTTTTTAGATGATAGTAATGTAACGTCGCATGCTTTTCGGATCCATGCGGATCATGTGTGTAATGGATGTGATGGTAGCTATGAGGCCAGTGTTGTGTGGTTGGATGTGTGGTTGATCAGGTATGGTGCAGGTTTGTGGAATGTGCAGGTTTGGAACCTAAAACGGAACATCATTGGCTGCTGTTGGTTGCAGATTGACGACCAAATATGGACGTTTAATGAGTTAACGTCCATGTAAAGTGACATTAAGATATGAACTTAACGGCATAGGATGTTGACGTTTGTGGTGGCGGTTGTCATTGGCGGCAGAGGGGTTGACGCCAACCTGAGAATTCTGCAGGTTATAGGGTCACCCGAGAGCAGGTTCTTCACTGGTTCTCATTCTCTCTTGCCCCAGCTTCATGCCCCCGTATTCCTAAGCTTCCAACAGGTACTGAAGGGTGCTTGGAGGATCGTGGGACGTGTGGCGTTGCCAAATTGCGCGAGGAAACGCCGTGGCGTGGTGCAATTCCCGTGGGAACTCGCGGAGGGTTCGGTGTGAACCGGGAGATTGCGAGACATTTTAGCATGTTCTGAGGTAGGGAATGACCCTTGTAATTCCTATGAGTCGTGATAAATAAATCAGATATTATGAATCTGCATGAAAATGGCAATTTCGGGTCATGGTATCCATGCGGGGTTAATGGGTGGTTTGACGAATTTAATCAGTAAAGCATGCTGTATTGGATTGTTTAGGATTCATGTATGCTAGAGGAACTGTATCTGAATGTTTTACCGTTATTTTAACGGGTTTTAAAACCTGTAGAATCGGTTTAGGGTTTCTAGAGGGTTAGAGGCTGAGGAACTTGGCGTCAACATCGCTTGTCGCCAAGCTCATCTGCCAGAATATAGACGGCTAGATCCCTTGCCATCTACTTCCTGTAAGCGGCAGTCGATATGGCCGCCTACTTGTATATAAGCAGAAAAGACTATTTAAGGTATTTATCGATAATGCATGGTGCGTTGGCTCCTGTGGTGCACTGAGTGCACATAGTTTCCATGTTTAGCATACGGGGTATGCAGTTAGATATTTACTTTTGTGACTACGTGTTGTTCACACGATTTTAGTTGGGTTCACGTGTAGTGGACCGTTGTTACTTGAGGTTTACGTGACATTTCACGTGGTTTATGTGTGACGTGCACGTGGTTTTGTGTAAGTGGCGAGTAGTACGACGCCTACCGTGGTTATCTCTCCACTTGGGTGCCCCAGGTTCTTTGTGAGCCAGGCTATTAGCTCGGGGCTTTGTCTCGGTACTTGTGTTGTACCGTCGAGGTCTGTGTCGTCTGACCTGGACAACCTCACTCCTGTGTTTGAGTTGTACGTCCGACTGAGGAAAGACGACAGTGGGACAGTGACACTTGAGTTTCTCTTTAGTCACTTGTAGCGCGCTCGTAGTTGGGGGTACGGACACAAGTAGACGTACTGGACCCCAGCTAGTCCTTTTCCAGTGCCTCACTCAAGAGAGTTCCAGGCCAGGATCTCTAGAGGTGCCAGGCATGGGCCTGTGACCGTGTGGTCCGCAGGTGGTGGTGTTTAGTTGGTCTCCAAAGTTGCTTGACCTTTTCACGTGGAGCGGCAGCTGGACCTTTCGTCCGTGGCTGCGAGACTGAGAGGTAGACTTGTGTTAGCTTGTCCAAGTCAGTTTCTGGTGTCGCGAACCAGTTCTCGTGGCTCGTGTTTGGCTGTCTCTACTTTAGCTTGTACACCTGTACTGGTTTTCCGTTTAATTATTAAAGTTGTTTCTCGTAGTCGGCAGACGGTGAGTACTTTTACAGCTTTAGTATCCTGTTTAGCTGTTCTATAAATTGTTGGTATTGTTTACTGCTTTCGTATCTGTGTTTTGGTTTGCTCGGTGTTGGGGGAGTTCCCTACTGAGCCAGTGACTAGCGAGGCCCACCCCTACCCCCATAGGTGAGAGCGAGGAGGACGTTTCACGACCATCGTCCGATTCAGGGTCGGTACAGGGTCGGTACCTCCAGCTGTGTAGTGGCAGCTCCAGCAGTGTAGTGTACATAGTTTTTTATTTTCTTTAGTTGTACCTCGGGGTATGCCCCAGGCTCTTATACTTCTTTTTAGTTTTGTGGAAATATGGCTATGTAAATTGTGAAATATATATAAAATGTGGTGTGTTCCTTTGTGTTACACGGACTGTGGTTTGGTATCCCTTGCGAGGCTTCGACCCGTTCGTGGGAGGCGAACTCGGATCAAGTACGTTATCAGTTGAACGGGCTTGACCGAAGTGGTTCCGTCACATTATTGCCTCTGCTCAGAATTTTCTAGACAGTCCACTCTCAATCAGCATGGTCCTTGCCATTTCAACAGGTGTTAGGTTTCGTCTCTCTACAACTCCGTTCTGTTCAGGAGTCTGGGTGAAGAAAATCCATGGAAATTCCTTCTTCCCTGCAAAGTTTTTGAATGTTAGTATTTTCAAACTCACCTCCATGATCAGACATGATTGAAATTATTTTAAACATTCCTTCTTGAAGAATTTTCTTGTAGAATTCATGAAATTCCATGAAGGCATCACTCTTGTGAGCAAGGAAGAAAACCCAAGTAAATCTTGAAAAATCATCAACAAGAACATGTCCAAATCTTTTTCCATTTAGACTGTTTCTTCTTGTGGGTCCAAATAGATCCATATGAATAAGGTCAAAAGGTTTGGAAGATTGACTTTTAATCTATTTTTAAAAGATTTTCTTATTTGTTTACCTTGTGTGCATGCTTCACAGATTTTAAAGTTTTGTTTGAAGGAAATTTCTTGTAATCCTTTCACCATGTTGAATTTAACCAATTTATATAACATGTTGTAGCTAGCACGACCTAGTCTACGATGCCATAAATATGGAAGATCATTTTTATTGGTAGTAAGACATAAATTGGTGTTCTCAAGTTCATCCAAGTCAACCATGTAAACATTATTGATTCTTTTTCCAGAAAACTTTAGATAGTTTGAATTCGATTCAAAAGTTGTACAACCAAGTGAATAAAAAATTACCTTGTGACCCTTGTCACAGAGTTGGTTTATGCTCAGAAGGTTGTACTGTAATCCTTCCACTAAAAGTACATCATCAATTGAGTTTGAAGGATTTCTGCCTACTTTACCTGAACTGACAATCTTACCTTTGTTGTTGCCACTGAATGTTACATGACCATCTT
>CM024762.1:63028043-63095031 GCA_014218235.1 Colocasia esculenta
AAAAAAGTCTGGAAAGTAACAGAAGAAAAATACTACATGGCTCATGGCAGCTTAAAGGCTCTTTCGTTTCAGACAAATCTGAAGAATCTATCTATCAGAGAAGTCAAGAAACTCTCAAAGGTCAGGTAAATCTAATTCAGACCCATTTGATGTATCTTTATCTAACTCTGATTCAGAGAATGATATATCTATGATGAATTGATAGAATGCTATGAGCACTTATCCAATCAATTTAAGAAGGTAAAATCTCAAAATAAGAAGCTAAAAGAAAAATTGGATAAGAATGAAATGAGAATTGATAATGCTCAAGCATTCTAAGAAGAAAATGAAAAATTGAAATGGAGAATGAAAATGGAGAATGAAGTCAGAAATTGTGGAAACAAGCTTTCTAAATTGAAAGAAGATCATGATCAAGTTGAATCTGAAAATTTTGATTTGAAAAATGAAAATGAAAAATTGATTGATCATAATGAGAATCTTAAACTTGATAATGATCAATTGAACAACAAATCTCCAAAATGGCTCATGATCATCAAATAAAAGAAAAATGCAACCAATTGGTTGAGGAAAATAATCATCTGAAAAAGAAGATTGAATGCTTCTATCATAACAGACCATTAAATGATGAATGGAACATTCTAAGAAGAAAATTGCTGACTTGGAATCAAGTTGTTCACAGTGAAATTGAAAAGAACAAAATAAAAAATGGTCTGGATGTCATGATAAACCAACTTCAAACTTCTGAAAAAGAAATTGATGCATTGAAAGCTGAAAAAGAAAATTGACAAATGAACTTGAAGTGGTTAGTAAACACAAATCAAAATTCTGAAAAGAAGGTTTCCTAATTGAACAAAATCATTGACAACTTAATATCTGCTCTGTCTAAGTTTGTTCAAGGAAACAGAATTTGGATAATCTTCTTGGAATAAAAGTCAATTTCAAAAGGGGTTTAGGCTTTAACCCCTTGAACAAAAAGGATTTTGAAAACAAAACAAGACCTCATTTGTCAATTTTTTTAAGAACAAGAATTCTGTTTCACCTAAAGAAAAACTTGTTAAGATTCATGTTCAGAAAAATGTTCAAAAACAAAATGATAAATTGAACAAAATCTGCAAATAGGAGAATCCTATTTCAACTGAAAACTAGAAAATGAAAAGAAAAGAAACAGGACTCCACAAAGTCTCCACAGCTCCTCCATCACACAGCCAGGAAAATCCAGACAATCTACAACTCCACATCATGTCAAGAGCTACCAAAGGGTACCACCCCCTCCTTTTTAGCCCAAGGATTATCAAAGGTACTCTAAAGGATCTCAGAGATTCCAACAAATGCACTCATACTATGGTAAGCTCCAGGTAAATACTTAACTTTTGCTTTAATTGCAATAGACCTGGTCACCTTGCCCAATTCTACTGGAATAAAGGTCACACTTTCATAAATATGCCAAGTCTGTCCAATGCTTTACATGTCATAAACATGGTCATATCTCCAGGGACTGTTGGCATATAAATGATCATCTTGTGCATGTTCCCAATCCCCATGTTCATACATATAGGAATAAAATCATGTTCATGTTGAAAATACTCAGAATTTCCATGTACATAAGAACACATGATTGTTGGACAAAAGAAGTATTCTGTTCTTCATGCTAAAAGTCCTAAAAACAAATATTTCATGAAAAACATAGATGTATTGAACAAGACTACAAAAGAGTATGGAACTAATGCTGCTCATAGTTCCATTAATGATAAAATACATCTATTCTAAAAATAAAATCATTTTGGATTTCGAAATCATTGTTAAATCCTAACATTAATGTCATTGCAAGACCCAAACAAGTGTGGGTCCCAAAACTAGCTTGATCAACAAGTTGAGATGTCTTGTAGCCATACAATGTAAATGGATTCATGACATGGTTGTGCAAGGTAAAAATGATTGGAGAACAAAGGTAAATTTTTGAGATTGCAATTGAAGACTGTTCAGGTAAAATCTCCTTGTCACTTCAGATTTGAACTGCTGAATTGAAATGGATTTTTAATTTTATCTGATTAGTGAAAAATGTGTTTTGATGCTATCCCCAATGACAATGCCTCTTAACAATTGGAATCATGGTTGTATTATCATGCTTGCTTGACTGTGTCCATTTCTGTGTGCATAATAATGAATTGCTTTCCAACCCTTCTCAGTTCATACACATGTTAAGGGGTGTAAAATTTGAAAAAGTACAAAAATGTTTTTAAAGTTCATTGAAATTGATCTTTTATGTAGTGACTATTTGTATATCAAATGGTGAAATGTGGAAGGACAATTAGGCTTTTCTGGAAACTATCATTATGTGTGAGAAATATTCTCCGCCAAGTATCAATAGTCTTCTACTATATAAACATTATAAAAAAAAAATCATAATCTCATAAACTTCAATTGATCATGTTTTAACTCTCTTTGTGCAAATTGCTTGACATGAACATGTGTGAATTGCCTGAATGTTCATTTCAATACTATGCGTACATTATATGGGAGTAAGTCAAAAGAGTTTTTGAGTGAGTTGTTGAGGGACATTCTTTCACATCAATCTTGCCAAATTTATCTCTTTAAAGAATGAAATTTGGTGCCCACATGCCATTGGATGTTTATTTTGTGTGCAAATGCTTGGTATGTTTGTGTATTCATTGATTGATTTGCTTGAATGATAAGTCATCATATGCATACACTATGGGGGAGTATGTTAAGGCTAAGTGAGTGAAATTCTTAAGGGTAACCCTTCATACTCAATGTGTCATAATCCCTCATTCATATGAGTCAAATTTCTCTCAATCCCAAGCCTTTAAACTAAGTTTTCAAGTCCCTGTCGACAATCACAAACCTAGATGTCGACAACCAAGCCTTCCCAGAACCTAGTTTCTGGACAAGTTAGTATCTGTCAACAACCCCATTCCTCCTGTCGACAGATAGCCTCTCCCAGAACCTCATCTCACTGTTTCAGTAACTGTCAATAGGCATATCCTTGCTGTCGACAGATATACCTTTTCTAACATTCCTCATCTTCTCTCATCCTTTCTTCATGAGCATGTTCATAATATTGAAGCAAGGGAGAATTTGGAATTAATATTCATTACTACCTTTCATATTCACATAGCATTAAGACGTTGCCTTAATCACAATGATTTTGATATTATATTTTATGCATGAGTCTAGTTTGTGTCATCTAGAAAACATTGATCAATCTAATGGCTTTAACCTGACTCACTTGAATAACTCCCTTTTAAATGATCATGTTTCTAAATGGATTGTCAAATAAGAAGGTTATTGAACTTAATGTTTTTACATTGGCCTTTGACCTTGATTTTCATTTTTTTTTAAAAAGAAGAAAAGCTACCTATTTCTAAACTCAAAAGTTAAAAAAAAATTATATGAAATGGGATAAAGGCAGAGGATGTTGAGCATCACTTAGTAACCGAGGACATGGGCATTACAAATGTCTATCGTCGCATCAAAAAGTCTATTCTTTATCTCTGCACAATGGTATGATAGTCACTCACACTAAGTAACTGGGGGTACGGGCATCCCAAATGTCTACCTTCACGTCAAAAGGTGAAAGTGATCCTAATTATCACTTTTCCCATTTAACTTGACAAAGAAATAATTCAATGAAAAGAAATAGAGTGTAGCCTCCATGTTTTTAAATCAAGGATGATATGTTAATCGCTCATGTGGACATTACTTTCAAGTACCAACTGAACATCACCTACAAAGGACATGTTTTTCTACAACGGTTTTATTCAAACGGGTTACCTTATTTTCATATATTTTTTAGACGATGTCTTCTAAATGCTACAACTTGAGATTCCCGGAGTATTATCTCAACCATGTAGAATTTTATGTGTCTTAATACTATGTTTATGACACTTTGTAGTGGTATCAGCCTATTCTCAACCTTGCAATCCCATTTGAACACTCATTCCCCACTCAAATCTTTCACAATTTAGTTCTGGGGTCAGGTAGTTCTTTGCTTCATTTCTTTCCCCTTCTCTTGAGTCATGAGTCTGTTAACTCGGTCATCTCTTTCTCCTTCTCTTTTGCTTTTGTTGTGTCATGTAATGAATGTCCTTTTTTTTGTAACTGTGTGTACTTATTGGTCAATGAATGGAAATACAGTTCTTTGCTTCATTCTTATCCATGTGTGCATCAACTATCTTTTTGAATGCTATCAAAAGGGGAAGAAAACATCAATTGTAATTTTGTCATCATCAAAAAGGGGGAGAATGTTGGGTTACAATGTATATGATGACATGTGCTTAAATGTTTTTGATGATGTTTAACATAATTGATGTTACATTGATGTTGGAAACATGATAAAAATGACAAAGACATGAAAGAAATGAACAAATGAAAAATAGTGCTTCTATGACTATCATGTATTCATTATATCACACATAGAATGTCTTTTGATGTAGGTGTGAATGCACACAAGACAATCAACCAAAGTCAAGTGCAAAAGACCAAGAAAAAACTTCAAGTGGTCATGTGTCGACAGCCAGGAAGTTCCCTGTCGACAGATAGACCCATCTAGAACAAACAAGCCACTGGAAGCACTATCTAAGAAGTAGTTGTTGAAAGATGAAATGTACCTGTCGATAGATACATGCTGCCTGTCGACAACCAGCAAATCGTCTGTCGAGGGATAAGCCTTCCAGCAACACCATGGTTCTGGAAACCAGATCTGAGCAGTAGATGTCGACAGCTATAAAGTGCTTGTCGACAGAGAGAAAAGACAGATCTGATGGTCAGGATATGTTCTATATTGGTGATTCCCTCAAGTACGACTCTCCATACTTGGACACCCATATATATAGATCATATGAAGGTATTTTCGCAGCAAGGAGCCACCATATCAAAACCCTAAGCAAAGGTCAAGAAGAAAGGCTTCTTCCTACTACTCTCCTTCAACTCTCCAGATTGCTCAAGGAAGATCCATCTCGTGAGAGGAGTTGAAGTTGGTCTGTCCACGAATCAAGCTTCGTCTACATCCTCTGATCTTCATCAACACGAAGCCTGAAGTATTTCTGGATGACCACATCGAAGAGTTCATCATAGGATTTGATCTTTCATCTCAGAACTCTTCCTTCTTTCTACTTTCATATATCTGTGTGTATGTGTACTGATTGGAGATCAATACGTGGAGTTTGTGGAAGTGTGTGGTTTGTGATCTGTACAAGGGTTGTGTATAGATCACAATGTGTGGTGTGTTGGTCAGATCAAGGCTAGAGGATCTGATCTATTGTGGACTTGATGTAGCGTGGGTGTGTGGTGGTTGAGCCGCTGTGCTCGTGTATGTGTTGTACTCAGTTCTTGAGTAGTGTGTGCCTCATAGTGTGAGTGGTGGACGTAGGAGTCACGTGGTGTGATTTCCAAACCACCTAAAAATCTCTGTGCAATGGTTTGATATTGTTTCATGTTAGATGCATGCATAGGGGTTCGATTAAACTCTTAACTTCACACACTATTCATATAATCTGATTGTTCATTGTCTCACACACTTTGTGCCTTATCACATCAGATCAGTGGGTTTTTTAATGAGCAGATTCATTATTTCGAAGTAATTTTTAAATTGTTTATGGTTCCGCTGCAAAATCTAATCACCCCCCTTCTAGCTTTGCCATCACCGAATATCTGATCCTAACATGACTCATGTGGGATTCTCTAGGACTAGTCTAAAATCTAGCACACATACACACAGAGAATTGTATATCAGTCTAGATGTTGTCAATATAGCACGGATGCAATCATACCACTGTAGGTCTTTGGATCTACCAAGTTAACTTTCAAATCAGCATCTATACTCACAGTTGTGCTCATTGGTTTTGCCATGACTTTGCTATTCTCCATTTTATATTTCTTTAGCAGATCTTGTATGTACTTTGACTGATTGATGAGGTTCCATCCTTTGTTTGAACAACCTGCAATCCAGGGAAAAATTTTAGTTATCTCATTAGGCTCATTTCAAATTCACTAGTCATCAAATCAGCAAATTCCTTACACAGTGAGGATTTTGTTGATCCAAATATAATGTCATCAACATAAATTTGGACCACAAATATCACTTCCTTGCACTTTTGTAAAAGGGTTTGATCTACCTTACCTCTTAAGTACCCTTTACTTGTAAGGAATGAGCTCTACCGATCAACCAAGCCTTGGAGATTGCTTCAATCCATAAAGGGCTTTTTCAAGCTTAAAAATATGGTTAAGAAATTAGTACATTCAATTCTAGGAGGTTGTTCAACATAAACTTCCTCTTTTATTAAGCCATTGAAGAAAGCACTCATAACATCCATTTGTTGTAGTTTGATACAGTGAGCACATGCAAATGAAAGCAAAATTTAAATTGCTTCAAGCGTAGCTACTGGGGTAAAAGATTCTTCGAAGTCAATTCCAAATTCTTGATTATACCTTTGCTACAAGCCTAGCTTTATTCTGATTATTTTGCCTTCTTCACTTGTTTTATTTCTGAACACCTATTTAGTTACAATGACACTTTGGAAGAAGGTGTTGGAACCAAATGCCAAACTTTATTTCTTTCAAACTGATTCTTCTGCATGGCATTAATCCAGAATGCATCTTTTAAGACATCTTCAATGTTTTTAGGTTCATTTGTGAAACAAGTGCCATTTGATCAAGTTTTAAATTGATTTTAAAATGAGATCTAGTCCTAGGTGGATCAGTAGATTTCCAATGATACTTTCTTGAGGATGATCTCTTAACATTCTGATGTTCAGCTGATCTCTGTTCTCATTTGCATCTGTTGTCTCTTGCCCATTGCTATCATCTGGAATTTTACTTGCTGTAGATCCTTTCCTTGCTGATTATTTGATTCTTCTTTTTCCATAAATTCTCCACCTTCCTTTTCCCTGCACAAGCAATTATGAATTTCATCAAATGTATATGAGGGGATTCTTCAACAATTTGATCTTTCACATTAAAAACTCTATATGTTCTTGATGATCAGAGTAACCAAGAAAGATCCCCATTCACTTTTAGGTTCAAATTTATCCAAATCACTTTTATTGTTATTCAAGATGAAACATTTAGCACTAACAATTTGAAATGAGTAATGGAAGCTTCTTTGTAACGACCCCACTTTATACCGATATGATTATACCAATCCCCATCGGTATAAAGGGTGTCATTACAGTGGGATAATAACCCAACACTAAACGATAGGCTGTATGTACATGAATAGCAATTGAGTACAGCGGGAATAAAAGAAAAGACTCATCTTTATTCCATCATCATCACACATCCCCACGGTCTATATATCCAAAGAAATACAATGTCATTATTTCAATTTTAAATGAAATACATTGTCTTTAACATTGTCCATGCAAATAACATTATCATACTATGAAAGGAAAAGTACAACTACTTAGTACTCTCCACGATAAAGCTAGCCTCACGCTCGATGAAGCTCTTCGCTATGCCCTCCTTCAATATGGGAATACCTGTCTCACCTGTACGCCGAAGCAAGTATGAGTCTAAAAGACCCAGCAAGCAATCTAAAGACACCCTTACACATATTACACATTACTAACTATTAAGCAATACGGAACACATACTATCCTTACATCATAATGAGTTTCATGGCACATACTTTATAAAGTTTCCAATATACATAAACTACCTAAACATGTTTTAGACTAACACATGCTCATCTAATCATGGATAATAAATACCCTCTATCTGCTTTCTACCCCAACATGTATCATGATTTAAAAATCTAAATATTATCTATACTATGGTACAACTATACCAACTAGAGCATGGAGTTAAGCACCAAGTAAATAACAACCTAGCATGATGTAGTAACTTGGATTTTTTTTTTAAAAAAAAAAATATAATAATAATAATAATGATAATCTTGATTAATTAGAAAATGCAAAGGAAAGGGAAATAATTAAAACCCATTAAACGAAAAATGATAATGGGCTTTGTTAAATGGACCCATTAGAAGTTAGTGGCCCAAAATAGGAATTTTTAAAAGGGGAATAATAGAAAAATATCCTAAATTCGTAACTTAATTATTACTTAAATAGAAATGAGATATTTAATGCATTAAATAGAAGTTTGGGTTGGATTGGATTCCTAAACCTACCCTAATAGGTTGGCCATGAATTTGGGTCCCACCTAACCCAAATTGGAATTGGCATGCTTAGAAAGAGGAGAGAAATACGAAATCTCAAAATTAAATAGAAGTTAGAGTATTATTAGGAAATAGAAACCAAAGAGACATAAACTCTATTAATCCCCCATGGCCGGCCCTAGCTCGTTGCCAAGGTTTCAGGACGTGGAGAGGAGGCTAAGGAAGAGGAGAATTCATGGGAAGGAGGCTTCAACAAAGCTTCAACCCGAGTTCATCAAGTTCTAGCCCTAAAGGTAGGCATTCTCACAAGCATAAATCATAAAATTTCGTCTGTAAGTTGTTCCAACCATCAGGGACAAAAGCTCTTTGGTTTCATAATTTTCCATCGAGTATAATTTTTGTTCCTGATTTTTGAAGTCCTGCACTCATCATGACCCCGACCCTTCATCTTAAATCTTGATCTCCATGTATGTTCAACCCCATGCCACAAAAATTTTACTAGGGATACTGATGGTAGTTAGGCTTCTTTTGCCCCTAAAAGCCCTAATTATCATCCACCATGTTGCTCGAATAAATATTTCATCTCAACTATACACTGTTCTATATTCTTCATCAATACACTTGTTTGAACCATGCGGAAACCATGTTTGTTTTCGAATTCATATTTATTGCAAGTACTCCCGCATGTCTAGGTTAGTTTGAAAGTGGTTTCATGATTTTTCATCCTCTATACATTTAGTTATGATTTTCTGTACGTCCCTGTGTCAAAATAAGGCCACTCGAACCGCAATCCAAGGAGCTGTCTTTTCCCGCTTGGACTCAGGCGCAGAACCTGAGAACGCGACGGCCCGATAGGCTGCGTTCTCAGGGCAGATCGCGACAGAGCCAACCGTCACGTTCTGAACACGACAGGCGCTGGCGTCGCATTCTGTCGGCCTGCACTGACCGACCCGTCACGACCCTTACAAGGGTACGTCGCGATCTGGGATTTTTGCATGAAACCCTCTATCTCTGCAAGTCTTGACTTTCTACAGTAACCCTTTACCCTGTTAACTGTCTTAAACTCAGTAAACGAAATTGTTAATCATGGACTTGTAATTAGTTAATTAAACAGTCTCTCACTTGATTATTTCATCCCCATGATTCTCTTAACACATGCACACACTTGAACCCTCCAATATGGCTTAATTTGGCATGAAAATATTTCATAATGTATATGGTAATTTATTTCAATAATGTATAATAAATGCCCTATTTTAAATGAACTTGTCTATGTTTTCTCGCGATGTTTTGGAAACACCGTTACCGACGCTCCACTGTTCTAGAATTCCTCTAAAATGTCGAGCACTTGTTTCTATATACACATTCTCTTGACTTGGACGAACTCTCCGTGGAATATTCCTTCTACCGGACTAGTGAATCCTTGTTCAAGGCCTCCGTAAGTCTCCTCTGTCCATAGATTACCAAATGGTCGACGAGCTGGTTGTACCTTAACACCTACGATACCCTTTAGGGATCAACATGATCCAAACGGCTATTAGAAGTTTGCTCTTATCTCTAATCATGCCGCACCTCTGGACCGGTGCATAATAAGGCCAGCGGAAGGGTTGTGTATTCCACCAACTTGCAACACCAAACGTGTGTGTTGTGCAGCTGTTACTATCGCTTGTTACTCGACGTTCCATGTGTAATGTCCACTAGCTCTCATCTATTCTCTACTCGCTCATCTATTCACGTTCACTCTACTATCTCGTCTATTCATCTAGTACTCTCATCTATTTCTTGGTACTCTCTATTGGCCGTTGACTGATTGTCTAATGATAAACAATATAACCAATGCCTGGCAATATATTAAGGGCCCGATCTGGTCCAGGATGTGCGCCCGAAAGTGCTAGTGCCCATGAGAGTTAAATGATCAGAGTGTTTGGCATTACACTCGAGTGCTATCTAT
The DNA here is from genome assembly GCA_014218235.1 of Colocasia esculenta. Classification (NCBI taxonomy): domain Eukaryota; kingdom Viridiplantae; phylum Streptophyta; class Magnoliopsida; order Alismatales; family Araceae; genus Colocasia; species Colocasia esculenta. The sequence goes on from CM024762.1 coordinate 63,038,129, forward strand.
CTCGATTATCTAAATGACAATCAAAAGTGCTATATTCTCTCGTTGTCTATTGACAAAAAGTGTTATACTATACCCGTTGTGCTATTACTATACTTTATGCTATTTATGCTATGGCCATCTTGCTATTTATGCTATACTCGACACTTGTGCTATATTAGAAAGCTTGTGCTATTTCCATCATGCGTTATCTTGCTATCTTTTACTTAACTCTCTCGCTCTCTATCTTTAGTTACTTTGCCTTTTAATGCATTAATTATTTAAAGCCTACTTGACTATGGAGATTTAAGCCCTACTAGACGTTATCGCTCACCCTGCGTTATTGTCGTTGTGTTCTCAGGTGAGACCGAGGATGACCATACACTCAAGAGGATGGGAACGACCAGGAGTGAAGTCATGAGTACCTAGTGTCTTAGTATTACGTTAGAGTGTTAGTTTAGTCTTTTACTTTTATTTCAATGTAATCGCCCTATAGAATGGCTCTGATATTAGTGGTTGTAACTAGACATTTGGAAAGTTATTAATGAGAAGAATTGCTTTAGTATTTAATCATTGTTCAATAGTTTGATGTCTGTACCGATTTACTTGCAACTGCCTAACGTTCCGATATTCTGCATCGAGGCATGATAGTTTTGTCGTATCATAGCCTAGGTTTCTTAAGTATAGGGTGATCTAGGTTGACCTGCCTCGACTAGAGTCAATTATCCTACCTATGTGAGTTGTGGTTAGAGCCATGGGTAACTAGCTAAAATGAACTCACACACGTACGAATTAGATTCCATGTCAATATCATGACAATAAAGTACTTTTGTAGGAACTAATCAATAAAGATGACTGCTGAACGTGCTCAAATGAGGGGCATGCAACAGACCATTCAAGAACTGACTCGTGCAATTGTGCAAGCTACCCAAGGTGGTAGGAACCGTGGCGGTGCAGGCGAGCTGCATCGTAACTTCCGGAGTCTGAACCCACCTAGGTTCAGTGGATCCACGGATCCAGATGAGGTTGAGCACTGGCTCAAAGAGACGAAAAGAATTTTCCGCGTCATGCAATATGCAGCGGGGGATAAGCTGCTACTAGCCACATTTCAACTTGAAAAGGACGCCCGTGTTTGGTGGGAGTCTGTGGAAGCGACCCGAGCGAATGGTCAATTCACTTGGGACGAATTCAAAGAAGCCTTCAATTCCAAATACTTTTCTGAGCATGTGCAAGAAAGGAAGGCCGCGGAATTTGCTGCTCTTAAGCAGAGGAGCCTGACAGTGGCCGAGTATGAAGCCCAGTTCTCTAGACTGGCAAGGTATGCTGAACACCTGGTGAATACGGAGAGAATAACGGCTAAGCGCTTTCTCAACGGCCTTAAGCCTCAATACATTACCCAATTAGCACCTCTCGACATCCAGACCTATGCCGAGATGGTAAAGAAAGCTCAACTACTGGAAGATGCTATGGACTTCACCGACTTTATCAAAGGGAAGTTCGTAAAGAAAGAAATGTCATCTGGTTCATCACCTACCAAGCCGACCAATGGCAAGAAACGTCACTTCAACATCACAAAGGGGTCCAGCCAAGAAAGGAAACCTAAGGTCTTCGTACCCAACACTCCGGCAAAAAGCAACTGCAAGCATTGTGACAAGCCAGGTCACACAGCTGACGAATGCTGGAGGAAAGTCGGCGCATGTTTGCACTGCGGAAGTCGCGAGCACCGTATTCCCGAGTGCCCGCTTTTGAAAGAACACGAGAAGCGCACTGTTGTGCCCATGAAATAGGGAAGACTGCAAGCCCTGCATAATGAAGAGCCCGCTAAGGAAGGTAGCGTAGTGGAAGGTACCCTACAAGTTTTCTCCTTATCGGCATTTGTTTTATTTGATACTAGAGCAACTCATTCATTTATATCTCAAAACTTTGTTGATACCCTGACTGCAAAACCTATATCCAGGGGTGGTGAGTTCTCTGTCACAACCACTAGGAGAGAAGGAGAAATTGAACAAATACTTCCCATCTGCCGATGTAATGATCGGAGACCATAACCTAAAAGTCGACCTAGTGTGTATGCCCATAGAAGGCTATGATGTAATCTGGGAGCTGACTGGTTGTCCACTTATGGGGCAAGTGTCGACTGTAAGAAAGGGAAGGTTACCTTAGTGATTTCCCCAAGTGTCATTCACTGGGATTAGACATAAGAGACGGATGTCTCTAGTCTCCGCCATAAAGCCCATAACATGATAAGAAAGGTTGCATTGCTTTCTTAGCAGCTGTAGTTGTGAAAAAGAAGGGTTCTAAGATAGAAGACATCCACATAGTCCAGGACTTCCCTGATGTGTTTCTTGAAGATTTGCCAGATTCCCCTAGAATGAGATGTCAACTTCGCCATAGAGTTGATCCTTGTAGCTGCCCCGGTATCACGACAACTGTACCGGATGTCCCCTGTCGAGTTGAAAGAATTGAAGTGCAACTGATGGAACTATTAGAGAAGGGTTCATCAGACCAAGTACTTCCCTATGGGGAGCACTTATACTATTCGTTAAGAAGAAGGATGGATCGATGAGGCTATGCATCGACTATCGTCAACTCAATCAGCTAACCATCAAGAACAAGTACCCACGCCCAGGGTCGATGAACTTTTCAACCAGATATCTAGAGCTCAATATTCTCCAAGATCGATCTTCGATCTGGTTATCACCAAATGAGGATCAAGGTTGACGATATCTTCGAAACGGCTTTCAGGAGCAGTTATGGACACTATGAATTTGTCGTTATGCCTTTTGGTCTAACCAATGCTCCTGCAGCCTTTATGCAACTTATATATAGCGTATATCGGCCATACCTTGACAAGTTCGTGGTCGTCTTTTCGACGATATCCTCATATATTGTAGCAACCGAATTTTTAAGAAAAATAAAAATTTAAATAAAGAATTTAAAACCTAGCTAAATGGATATTTAATGAAAAGAACATTAAATAAAACCCATTAAATGGAAAAGAGTAATGGGCTTTGCTTAATGGATCCTCTAGAATTTATTGGGTCAAAAATATGAATTTACAAAGGGAGAATATAGGAAAATACCCTAAATTTGTAACTAAATATTACCTAAATAGAAAGGGGTATTTAATGTATTAAATAGGAAGTTAGAGTTGGAATTGGATTCCTAAACCTACCCCATATGGTTTAGCACAAATTTAGATCTCTTCCTAGCCTAAATAGAGATTGGAAAGCAAGGAAGGAAGGTTGGAGTTAGGAAATCTCGGAATTAGAGGAATTAGAGTAGAAATAGGAATAGGAATTCACGCATGCATAAATACACCTCATAAACCTCTTGGCCGACCCTAGCTCGTTGCCAAGGTTGCTGGATGTGGGGAAGAGGTCAAGGAGGAGAGGATCTCGTGGGAAGAAGGTGTTCTTGAAGCTTCTTCCTCGTTTTTGGGAGTTTCAACCCTAGAAGACCAAATAAATCCAAAGGTAGGCATTCTCACAAGCTAAAATCCTAATATTTCGTCTGTAGATTGTTCCATACATCAGGAACGAAAACCCCAATTTCATAATTTTCCCTCAAGCCAATATTTTCTTCTGAATGTAGAAGTTCTGCAACTCTTATGACCCTGAACCCTCATGCTTAATTCATATCTCTTCGAATACTCTATATCTGCCTCCAAATTTAATTGGAGATACTGATGCATGATAGGCATCTTTTGCCCCTAAAAGCCCTAATTTCTGTTGAGCATGTTACTCGAATTAAATCGATCTTGCTCCCTGTATCATGTTCTATGTTACTTGTTCTTGTTCATTCTCAACCGTGTTCAAACCATGCTCTCTCTCAATTCCTATTTCTGGAAGTACTCTCGCATGTCTAGTTTCATTTTCCTCTGATTTCATGATTTTTCATCTGTATATAATTAGTTATGGATTTTGAACAACCCTCTATCAAAATTGAAATCCCTGGTCCGCAATCCAATGTCTGGTTTGACTCTTGTCAGAGTCAGGCGCAGACAACCAGAAGGCGATGCCTCGACATGTCGCTTTTTGGGGCTGATTGCGACAGCCTCCCTGTCGCGACCAAGAAGGCGACAGGTGAGCCGTCGCGTTCTCAGTACCCGATTTGCATGCCCTGTCGCGACCTGTGCAAGACCCTATCGCGTTCTGCCTGGCCCATGTCGCCATCCTTACAGCTATGTCGCCTTCATAAGAATTTTGAAAAACCCATGAAAAATATTTTTGTCTTACCGTTATACCCCCAGTAAAAACCCTACTTAAAAATGGTGCTATATTGAATGATTAAAATACATGTTCACGACTTATTCTAGCTATGATTTCTCTTACACATGCACACACATGAACTATCCATATATGGCTGAAATCTTGCAGAGAATATATCATAATGTGTCTGGTAAATTACGAAATAAAGAATATTAATTGCCCTATTTTAAAGGACTTGTATTCGTTTCTCGCGTTGTTTCTACACCGATATCGACGCTCCACATTCTAGAATTCCTCTAGAACGTCGAGCACCTTTTATAAACACACTTTACTTGGCTTGTGGTGAGCTCTCGTCGGATATTCCTTTCGCCGGACTAGTGAACTCTTGCACAAGGCCTCCGTAACTCTCCTCTGATCATGGATTCTCACATGGTCGACGAGCCGGTTGTACCCTAACACCCATTACACTTTTAGGGATCGATATGATCCAAACGGCTATTAGAAGTTCGCTCTTACCTTGAATCACGTCAGACCTCTGGACTTGTGCATAACATGGCCAGCGGGAAGATCGTGAGTTCCACCTGACTGCCAACACCATGTGCACGTGTTGTGCAAATGTTACTATCGCCTGTTACTCGGAAAGTTACGTGCGTTGTCCCTAGCTCTCATCTATACTTACTCGCTCATCTATTCACGTTCACTCTACTTTCTGTCTATTCATCTAGTACTCTCATCTACTTCTGGTACTCTACTTGGGCATTAAATGATTGATTGTCTAAGATAAAAACATGACTATGCTAGGCAACATTATAAGGGCCCGATCTGGTCCTTGGGAGGAGCACCTGAAAGGCTATAACTCGTGGGGGTCTAATGATCAGGGTGATGGCATACACCACGCATGACACGCAAGATTTGATCTATGGCAATCAATTAATCAAACAGTCAATTATTGGTTTACTTGAATCTCGTGGTTGAAAGAATATCGACCAAACACTTGCTATCTTGACTTGTGCACTGTTGTGCAACTTACTTGTTATCTTGTTATACGGCCAATCCGATATCAACACTTGTCGTGCTATACTCTCGTGCATTGTGCTATTGTTTCTCGTTATCATGTACCAGTACTTGCTAATTCTCGTTATTCTCTCTAGTTATCCTACTTTATAAGACATTAATTACTTAAAGCATGCTTGATCCTGAGATTTAAGTCCTACTGGGCGTTATCGCTCACCCTGCGTTATTTGTCGTTGTGTTCTCAGGTGAGACGAGGATGAACCATACACTCAAGAGGACGGGAATGACCTGGAGTGATGTCTTGAGTACCCTAGCAACCTATTGCTATATTTAGCGGTTGTAGTAGTTAGGTTGAAGTTTAGTCTTTTGCTTTTATTTCAATGTAATCGGGCCCTATAGATCGGCTCTGATATTAGTGGTTGTAACTAGGCATCAGAATGTATTAATGAAATGAATTTGCTTTAGTATTATCGTTGTGCAATGGTTTGATGTCTAGCACTCGCTCTATACCGCACTTGCAACTGCCTTCGCGCTCCGATATTCCGCGTCGGGGCGTGACATATATTCAAAGACCAAAGAAGAGTAGAAGAACACTTGAAGATTGCACTGCTAGTCTTGCGAGACAACAAACTGTATGCAAAATTGAGCGTTGTGAATTCTGGCTCGAAGAAGTGTCCTTCTTGGGCCATGTCATCTCCAAGGACGGCATCTCCATTGATCCTCCAAAGTCGAAGCTGTACTGAATTGGGAGAGACCAACCAATGTCACAGAATCAGAAGCTTTTTAGGGACTGCTGCCTACTACAGGTGGTTCATAAGGACTTCTCCAAGCTCGCCGTTCCTCTCACACGACTAACACGAAAGGAGAACCCATAATCCTGGAGTAATGAGTGTGAGAAAAGTTTCCAAACTCTTAAAGATTATTTTACCTCAGCACATGTTCTCACTCTGCCAATAGAGGAGAGAAGTTTCTCTGTCTACACTGATTCCTCAGGATTGGGCTAGGGTGTGTATTGAGCAAAAGGAGAAGGTCATTGCCTATTCTTCAAGACAACTGAAGACGCATGAAGTCAACTACCCCATGCATGATCTAGAGTTGGCTGCCGTGGTCTTCGCCTTGAAGATCTGGAGACATTATTTTTATGGTGAGAAATTCACTGTCTACTCAGACCATAAAAGCCTGAAGTACTTATTTTCCCAGAAGGAACTCAACAGGAGACAGAGAAGATGGCTAGAGTACCTAAGGATTTTGACTTCAACATCCAATACCAGCCAAGCAAGGGTAACGCCGTGGCTGATGCTCTGAGTAGGAAGCCGATGGCATCTATTTCAAGTCTAGTCCTTGGCGAGAAGCAACTACTAGAACAATTCGCAGGTTAGACTTAAACTATCAACCATAGGATGATCGAGTCTTGGTTGCCAATATCAAGATTCAATCTGACTTTCTGGAAGAGATTAAAGTTCAACGATATAATCCATTCTTAGTTCACATCAAGGAAACCTTAGCCGAAAGACCGGACATTGCTATGACTGAGGATGGAAAAGACTGGTGTTCCAAGGGAGGACATGCATTCTCGACAATGAAGAACTGAAGAGGAAGCAATGGATGAAGCTCACAAGACAAAGTATACTATCCACCCTGGATTACCAAAATGTATCAAGACATGAAAAGAACGTTTTGTGGCGAACATGAAGAGAGAGATAGCTGAACATGCGCACACCTGCCTTACTTGCCAACAAGTAAAATCAGAACATCTGCGCCCTACTGGTGTCCTTAGACCGCTAGATATCCAGAATGGAAATGGGAAAGCATTGGCATGGACTTCATCATGGGTTTACCCAAGACTCGTGGGTGGACTCGACGCCATATGGGTCATTATGGACCGACTACCCAAATCCGCCCATTTTCTGCCTATAAAGAATAAGTGTTGGTAGAGGTACTAGCTGCCCTATATGTCAAGGAGATAGTGAGACTGCATGGAGTTCCATCATCTATTGACTCAGATCGAGATCCGAGGTTTATGTCTCACTTCTAGAAGGGACTGCAAGGTGCGCTTGGTACGAAGCTCAATTTTATACTGCCTTCATCCACAACTGATGGGCAAACTGAAAGAACCAACCAAATAGTGGAACATGTTGAGAGCTTGCACTATAGACTTCCAGGATATGCAATGAGCACCTATCCCTTATTGAGTTTACCTATTAAACATTTACCAGACGAGTATTAAGATGGCACTGTTCGAAGCCATCTTCGAAGAAATTGTAGATCTCCTGCATGCTGGAATGAGGTGGAGACCAGTAATGGCTAGGCCCAAACATGGTGGCAAAATACACCAGACATTCAGGTGATTAGAGACCGACTTAAGACTGCTCAGTCCAGACAAAAAAGCTATGCCGACAAAGAAGGCGAGACTTAGAATTCCAAGTCGGTGATCATGTATTCTTAACGGTGTCACCTACTCGTGGCATCCAAAGATTTGGTGTGAAAGAAAGCTCAGTCCTAGATTTATCGGTCCTTTTGAAGTACTCGAAAGGATTGGTGAGGTTGCATATCGACTGGCGTTGCCACCAGATCTGTGTACATAATGTGTTCCATGTCTCCATGCTCAGGAAATATGTATATGATCCTACATACATCATTCGTCACGAGAAGTTGGTGTTGAACAGGGACACGACATATGAAGAAAAGTCAGTCAAGATATTAGAACGGAAGGTGCAACAGCTCAGGAACCGTCCCATTCACATGGTTAAAGTTTTATGGAATAACCGCGGAGTGGAAGAAGCCACATGAGAACCGGAAGGAACCATCAGATGGAACTACCCCGATCTTTTTCGATAAGACATTCCCTCCATTATGATCATATGAATTTGGGAACCAAATTCTTTAAGAGGGGAGGATGTAGTAACCCGGATTTTTCAATAATAATAATAATAATAATGTAATCTTGAATAAATTAGAAAAATGCCAAAGGAAAGGGAAAAATTTAAAACCATTAAACGAAAAATGAAATGAGCTTTGTTAAATGGACCCATTAGAAATTAGTGGGCCAAATAGGAATTTTTAAAAGGGGAATAATAGAAAAATTCCTAAATCATAATTAATTATACATAAATAGAAAAGAAGTAATTATGCAATAAATAGGAAGTTTGGTTGGATTGGATTCCTAAACCACCCTAATAAATTGGCCACGATTTGGGTCCCAACCTAACCCAAATTGGAATTGGCATGCTTAGAAAGAGGAGAGAAAGACGAAATCTCAGAATTAAATAGAAGTTTGAGTCTTATTAGGAAATAGAAACCAAAGAGACATAAATACTCCTTAATCCCCCATGCCGCCCTAGCTCGTTGCCAAGGGTTTCAGGACGTGGAGAGGAGGCCAAGGAGAGGAGAATTTTGGGAAGAGGCTTCATCAAAGCTTCAACCCGAGTTCATCAGGTTCTAGCCCTAAAGAGGAAAATGACTAAGGTAGGTAGCTCACAAGTATAATCATACAATTTCATCTGCAGGTGTTCCAACCATCAGGGACAAAAGGCCCTTGGTTTCATAATTTCCATCGAGTATAATTTTGTTCTTGATTTTTAAAGTCCTGAACTCATCATGACCCCGACCCTTCATCTTAAATCTTGACTCCATGTATGTTCAACCCCATACCACAAAATTTTACTGGATACTAATGGTAGTTAGGCTTCTTTTGCCCCTAAAAGCCCTAATTATCATCTACCAGTTGCTCGAATTAATCGTTCATCTCAACTGTACATTGTTCTATATTCTTCATGAATACACTTGTTTGAACCATGTTGAAACAGTTTTTTTTTGAATTCCTATTTACTACAAGTAATCCCACATGTCTAGGTCAGTTTGAAATGTTTCATGATTTTTTCATCCTCTGTACATTTAGTTATGATTTTTTTGTACGTCCTTGTGTCAAAACAAGCCACTCGGCCACAATCCAAGCGCTGTACTTTCCCCTCGGACTGAGGCGCAGAACCTGAGAACGTGATGGCCGATAGGCCGCGTTCTCAGGGCAGATCATGACAGAGCCAACCTTCATGTTCTTAGTGACAGGCGCAGGCGTCGCATTCTGTCGGCCTGCACTGACCGACCCGTCGCGTTCTGTGTAAACCCCTATCGCGATCTATTCGACCCGTCGCGATCGTTCAAGGTACGCGCGATCTGGGATTTTTTCAATGAAACCCCCTATCTGCAAGTCTTGGACTTTCTATAGTAACCCTTTACCCTGTTAACTATCTTAAACTCAGTAAACAAATTGTGTTATCATGGACAGTAATTAGTTTAATTAAACAGTCTTTCACTTGATTATTTCATCCCCATGATTCTCTTAACACATGCACACCTTGAACCCTCCATATGGCTTAATTTGGCATGAACATATTCATATGTATCTAGTAATTATTTCAATAGTATATAAATGTCTTACTTAAATGATTTTTCTATGTGTCTCGTGATGTTTTTGGAAACACCGTTATCGCGCTCCACTGTTCTGGAATTCCTCTAGAACGTTGAGCACTTGTTCTATATACACACTCTCTTGCCTTGGATGAACCTCCGTCGATATTCCTTCTGCCGGACTAGTGAATCCTTGTTCAGGCTCCGTAAGTCTCCTCTGTCCATGGATTACCACATGGTCGACGAGCTGGTTGTACCCTAACACCTATGATACCCTTTAGGGTTCAACATGACCAAAAATGGCTATTAGAAGTTCACTCTTATCTCTAATCACGTTGACCTCTGGACCTGTGCATACAAGGCCAGCAGAAGGGTTGTGTATTCCCCCAAACTGCCAACACCAAATGCGTGTGTTGTGGCAACTGTTTACTATCTCCATTACTCGCGTTCCATGTGCAATGTCCACTAGCTTTCATCTATACTCTACTCGCTCATCTATTCACGTTCACTCTACTATCTCGTCTATTCATCTCAGTACTCTCATCTATTTCTTTGGTACTCTCTGTTGCCTTGACTGATTGTCTAAAGATAAACAATATAACCATTGCCTGCATATATAAAGGGCCCGAACTGATCCTGGGATGTGCGCCCGAAAGTGCTAGTGCCCATGGGAGTTAAATCATCAGAGTGTTTGGCATTACACTCGAGTGCTATCTATCTTGACTATCTAAGTGACAATCAAAAGTGCTATATTCTCTCGTTGTCTATGACAAAAAGTGCTATACTATCCCGTTGTGCTATTGCTATACCTATTGGCTATTTGTGCTATACTCTCGACACTTGTGCTATATTTAGAAAGCTTGTGCTATTTCCATCATGTGCTATCCTTCTATCTTTTACTTAACTCTCTCTCTCTCTCTCTATCTTTTATTACTCTGCCATTTAATGCATTAATTATTTAAAACCTGCTTGACTATGGAGATTTAAGTCCTACTGGGCGTTATCGCTCACCCTGCATTCTTTGTCGTTGTGTTCTCAGGTGAGGACCGAGGATGACCCATACACTCAAGAGGACGGGAATGACCAGGAGTGATGTCATGAGTACCCTAGTGTCTTAGTATTACGTTAGAGTGTTAGTTTAGTTTTTACTTTTATTTCAATGTAATCAGGCCCTATAGAATGGCTCTGATATTAGTGGTTGTAACTAGACATTTGGAAAGTTATTAATGAGAAGAATTGCTTTAGTATTTAATCATTGTTCAATAGTTGATGTCTAGTACTTGCTCTATACCCGTTTACTTGCAACTGCCTCACGTTTGGATATTCCGCGTCGGGACGTGACACATGATGTCTATTCATATTCACATGCACTTTTATCATTTAATTACCCATTTCATTTGCTGTTTTAATATAAATAAATCACAATTACACATGTTACCACATATTACTAAACATGCATTGAAGGTTTAAAACATATTCAAATCGGTTGGCAACTGTATACAATTGTAGCATGAAACTATGCACTAAGTAACTAGCATATATAGCATGGAATCTAGACATTCTTTCATGCATTTATCACAATTATAATCATACATTGCTTGCTGTTTTGACATGAATTAAACACAATTTCATGGTTTTACATTTGTTCACGTGCTCTTATTCATTTAACATTTTCACATGCTCATCTTTCACATTGCCCCAATTCACATGTTTACATATACATATTCACATACACTACTACATGAATGTTATTAAACTACATAACATGATATTACGTCAACATATAACACATGATTAATATGGATATATGCATTTATACTCTCTTTAACATTCACTCTCCCTTGCACATCATTTTACACATTTTTCACATAGTTTTCCTCTTGCACTTTCACTTTGCACTTTATTCACATTTTATCACTTAAGTTGTCGTGACACATAGTCCTAACTACCAACTAGAGGACGCACGCACCCATATCACATAGCACATAGCACATCGCATCACTTCACACATACCCGCCACCTGGGCAATCTAGTGGCGAATCTTGGTAACTGCGTAGACCAGGAGATGCCCTCTCCACCGTATCCAGTGGTACTTGTCCACCTCTCGGGTTTCATTCTAATGCCCTTAGGATATATTTCACAACGTTGAGCCATCCATAGGGACTTTTCTATGGTACAACGCTCAGACCTCCATGGTATTAGTGTCAATCTCGACCTAATTTTACATTAAACATATTATCACAATCATTACATTCATTTACATTATTAGCATGCACTATTTAATACTTTTACACACACTTTTGACAAATTACACATTATCACATTGTTTACACATTTTTCATGTAGCATTTAGCACAATTATACTCACTTTCACACATTCACATATACTTTAGTTTTCCTAACATGATGCTACTGTTCGTAGAAATAAAATACTCATATCATGGTCCTATACATGCTACTTATTTACTGAATCACAAAGATTTAATCTAACATGTTCAGTTTGACTATTTTCCATAGTGTAATTAAGAACCAAACTTACTGTAATCAAAATAGATCCAAAGTTTTATCACAGATTATTAACAGTAACATATCACATATTCAATTTTCCAGATTTTTTTCGAACATTATATATAATTTTACTAATCAAGACAGATTACAGGCCTATTTAGTAACAAATTAATTCATACATGGTTTACAACAAGATAGTCGTGATTAATAGTTCAAACACATGAAAACAGTCATCATACTTATAGGGAAAATTTCTAAAACCCTAACATGCAACAAATCTAAAATTTCAGGATTAAACATTGATAACCATGCTTCTCTCATTATTAATGAAATTTCAATAATTAACACTATGTGCAGAAATTCGAAATATCCTCATGACATGACCTAATGACTAACCCTGGCCACATATAATTTTTACAACATGCATATACATCCAGAAGTCCAAATAACACATTTTAAAGATCAAAGAGTGCTCTTTTAAAACCCTGAAGAACTGGTGGCATAGGGTATGCCGCTAACTAGTAAACGGCACAGTCTGGTGCCGCCAACAAGGGAACTTGGTGGCACAGTATGTGGCCGCCAACTTCCTGTCAGCAGGCAGTGCAGGTAGAACACAATAAAAAAGGGAATTTGGATGTTCGAGGACTCGAGGAAAATTCCAGAAAAATGTTGGGACCTAAGGGGACATGAGTAAGGTTGACATCCATAGGTTACTTGCCTCCAGATAAATCCACAAAGATCAAATTAACTCGAAGAAGCCCTCCTCGGCCTAGCCTAGAAGGTGCTTAAAACCTCTTCAGATGCAGTTCTTCTGTTGATGTAGGTTGATCCTCTGAGTTGGAGATGCTTCCATGATGTATGGGCTATTCTCCAGTCGTGTAGATTTACAGAAAACTCCTCCAGTTGCCGGAAAGAAGCTTGCAAAGATCAGCTCCTCTTCACAGAAATCCCTAGCTTCTCCAAAGGCCAAAAAGACTTAATCCGGCCGAACAAGGCTGTTTTATAGAGCTGGGTAGGTAGGGTATACATTAGGGTATGTCTCCTACGGTTAGGGATAGGTTTCCTAAACTGGAACCGAACGAAAGCATGCGTTACCAAATGTGAAACCGTCATACAGCTGGGAACTTGGCATCCACCTCTGGTGTTGCCAACAGGGGGGTTGGCATCCATCGATCTGGACGCCAACTCTTCTAGCCCAGTCAGTCAGCGGCCAGCATGTTGCCGCCAACTATACATCTTGGCCAGAACAAGTCATACATCAAAATAAATGTATAATTACATCACAACAATTTAATGTATATAGAAATAATTAACATACATTCACCATGTAAACTACATGCATTTCATACTATTTATTTAAACATAATTTGTACTAATCTTAATTAAGGATAATATGCACAAAACAACATACACATATGTATGTCACAACGTAATTACATACAACTGCATGTTTAAATAAATATACATGTACATCGATAGTTATATAATGCACGCACATTTAAATATATCACATGCACAAATAACCTTACGTGTACTTACAAGATATATAGCAGTACTTACCTATCATATGCTCAACCTTACTTAAATACAACATGCACAATATGTTTTAGTACAATATGCACTATAAACAATTTGATGAGTACAGAATTAGATAGATATCACATGCACAAGGTAAACATACATATATACATATGTACAAAGCATAATTACATACAATATCCATAGAATAAGTAGTATAGCATGACATCAATAGTTAGACAGTATATGCACATTATTATTAAGATGCAATATGCATAAAGTTAAATAAGAACAATCTATACAACAATAATTAATTTACATACGCACACTTAAATTGACATATATATACATATATACACAACACACACATGTACACAATATAGTTACATACATTATGCATGAAATAGATAAATACTATGTACATCAATAATTAGATTCAACATGCACATTTATACACATTACATGCATAGAAAATTAACTCATATATCCTACAAGATGTATAGCAATATTCACAATTGTATGCACAACATTACTTAAATATAAAATGCATGGTTTTTAATTAAGTACAGCATGTACAAAATTAGTTAATTATCTATATTTACGGAAAATAACATATATATACATGCATATGCACATGAACATTTAATAATTAGAATATACATAAATTTAATACATACACTATATACATAACAAGTAACTACCACATGCATAATATAAATGAGCAAAATTTGGGGGCCATACACTTTCCCCCTCTTAAAAAAGCTTCATCCTCAAAGATCGGATCGAGTACCTCTAGTAACACCGTCCATGTCGTCTCCGATTAACATATTCTCCTTGGCCACTACTTGTGGTTTTGCAGTTGCTGGAACACCTCGCAGAACGAGCTTCTTTAGTCTTGACATTCTCTGATCTGATGGTCCTTACTGCACACTTGAGACACCTTCCTTCCGTTAACCAACACACATCTCAGCCATGACGCTTGCCGCAATGTATACACCGTCGGGCTTCTCGCTGCCTGGTACCATAGTCGATTGCTGACCTTCCATGAGCTTCTTCATCTTCCTATTTTTTCGTTGGAATGGTTTAGGTAACCTCTTCTTCTGAGCTTCCTCTCTCCTGGTATGATTCCACCCTACTCTCTTGTCTGCTTGCTATGCTGAGAGCCTCTTCCAAAGTGCGGGGTCGAACTCTAAAAGTCTAGCCCTCAAGGATGGTTGAGCCCCTTCACGAACTTCTTTACCTTACGATCTGCTCATACCTCCTAGCCTGAGCATTACATCTACCACGTCCAGCCATAGCCTGCAAAACATTTAATCTAGTTAGAATACATAATCCTAACTATTTTTCTTAACTATCTTTCATTCATTATTAGTAATTTCTACACATATTGACAAATTTCTATAAAGACTTTGCAATATTGTGAAGATGATGGTTTATTCATGTACAATCTCAACCTTGGTTCTCTGATACCGTCTCTATAACGAACCACTTTATACCGGTACGATTATACCAATCCCCATCAGTACAATGGCGTCATTACAGTGGGATAATAACCCAACACTAAACGATAGGTTGATATGTACATGAATAGCAATGAGTACAGTGGGAATAAAAGAAAAGACTCATCTTCATTCCATCATCATCACACATTCCACAGTCTAAATGGCCATGAAAAAAATGACAATGTCCAATTATTACAATTTTAAATGAAATACATTGTCTATTACATTGTCCATGCAAATAACATTATTCATACTATGAAAGAAAAAGTACAACTACTAAGTACTCCACGATAAAGCTACTCCTCGTGCTCGATGAAGCTCTTCGCTATGCCCTTCTTCAATATGGGAATACCTGTCTCACTTGTACGCCGAAGCAAGTATAGGTCTAAAGGCCCAACAGCAATCTAAAGACATACAACCTTACACATATACTAATTATTAAGCAATATGGAAACACATACTATCCTTTACATCATAATGAGTTTCATGGCACATACTTTATAAAGTTTTCAATATACATAAATTACCTAAACATGTTTTAGACTAACACATGCTCATTCTAAATCATGGATATAAATATACACCTATACATGCTTTCTACACCCAACATGTATCATTATTTAAAAATATAATATTATCCATACTATGGTACAACTATACCAACTAGAGCATGGAGTATGCACCAAGTAAATAACAACCTAGCATGATGTCTATTCACATTTCACATGCACTTTTCTCATTTAATTACCCATTTCATTTGCTGTTTTAATATAAATAAATCACAATTACACATGTTACCACATATTACTAAACATGCATTGAAGTTTTAAAACATATTCAATCGGTTGGCAACTATATACAATGTAGCATGAAACTATGCACTAAGTAACTAGCATATCTGGCATGGAATCTAGACATTCTTTCATGTATTTATCACAATTATAATCATGCTTTGCTTGCTGTTTTGACATGAATTAAACACAATTTCATGGTTTTACATTTGTTCACGTGCTATCTTATTCATTTAACAATTTCACATGCTCATCTTTCACATTACCCCAATTCACATGTTTACATATACATATTCATATACACTACTACATGAATGTTATCAAACTATATAACATGATATTGAACATGATATTACGTCAACATATTAACACATGATTAATATGGATATAACATGATTAACATGTTTACATATACATATTCACATACACTACTACATGAATGTTATTAAACTATATAACATGATATTGAACATGATATTACGTCAACATATTAACACATGATTAACATGGTTATGCATTTATACTCTCTTTAACATTCACTCTCCCTTGCACATCATTTTACACATTTTTCACATAGTTTTCCTCTTGCACTTTCACTTTGCACTTTATTCACATTTTATCACTTAAGTTGTCGTGACACATAGTCCTAACTACCAACTAGAGGATGCACGCACCCATATCACATAGCACATATCACATTGCACATCGCATCACTTGACACATACCCGCCACCTGGGCAATCTAGTGGCCAATCTTGGTAACTGCGCAGACCGGGAGAAGCCCTCTCCACCGTATCCAGTGGTACTTGTCCACCTCTAGGGTTTCATCCTAATGCTCTTAGGATATATTTCACAACGTTGAGCCTTCCTAGGGACTTTTCTATGGTACAGCTCTCAGACCTCTATGGTAGTAGTGTCAATCTCGACCCATTTTACATTAAACATATTATCACAATCATTACATTCATTTACATTATTAGCATGCACTATTTAATACTTTTACACACACTTTTGACAAATTACCATTATCACATTGTTTACACATTTTTCATGTACCATTTCGCACAATTATACTCACTTTCACACATTCACATATACTTTAGTTTTCCTAACATGATGCTACTATTCGTAGAAATAAAATACTCATATCATGGTCCTATACATGCTGCTTACTTATTGAATCACACAGATTTAATCTAACATGTTCAGTTTGACTATTTTCCATGGTGTAATTAAGAACCAAACATACTGTCATCAAAATAGATCTAAATTTTATCACATATTATTAACAGTAAACATATCACATATTCAATTTTTCCAGATTTTTTTCGAACAGTATATATAATTTTACTAATCAGACAGATTACAGGCCTATTTAGTAACAAATTCATTCATGCATGGTTTGCAACAAGACAATCATGATTACAGTTCAAACACATGAAAACAGTCATCATACTACTAGGGAAAATTTCTAAAACCCTAACATGCAACAAATCTAATTTTTTCAGGATAAACATTGATAACCATGGATTACAGAAATTTCAATAATTAACACTATGTGCAGAAATTCGAAATATCTTCATGACATGACCTAATGACTGACCCTGACCACATACAATTTTTACAGCATTCATATACATCCAGAAGTCCAAATAACACATTTTAAAGATCAAAGAGTGCTCTTTTAAAACCCTTAAGAACCTGGCGGCACAGGGTATGCCGCCAAGTGTGTAAACGACACAGTCTGGTGCCGCCAACACAGGAACTTGGCGGCATAGTATGTGGCCGCCAACTTCCTGTCAGCAGGCAGTGTAGGCAGAACATAAAAAAAAGTGAATTTGGAGGTTCCAGGACTCGAGGTGAATTCCAGAAAAGTACTTGGACCTAAGGGGACATGAGTAAGGTTGACATCCATAGGTTAGTTGCCTCCAGATAAATCCACAAAGATCAAATTAACTCAAGAAGCCCTCCTCGGCCTAGCCAAGAAGGTGCTCAAAACTCTTTTAGATCCGGTTTTCTCTATTGATGTAGGTTGATCCTCTGAGTTTGAGATGCTTCCTTGATGTATGGGCTATTCTCCAGTCGGTGTAGATCATCAAAAACTCCTCCAGTTGTGGATCGAAGCTTGCAAAGATCAGCTCCTCTTCACATAAAACCCTAGCTTCTCCAAAGGCCAAAAGACTTAATCCGGCCGCAACAAGGTGGTTTTATAGAGCTCGGTAGGTTGGGTACGCTTTAGGGTAGGTCTCCTACGGTTAGGGATAGGTTTCCTAAACGGAACTGGACGAAACGCATGCGTTACCAAATCTGAAATCGTCATACCGCTGGGAACTTGGCTCCCACCTCTGGTGCCGCCAACAGGGGGGTTGGCGTACATCGATCTGGACGCCAACTCCTCTGGCCCAGGCAGTCAGTGGCCAGCATGTTGCCGCCAACTGTACATCTTGGCCAGAATAGAGTCATACATCAAAATAAATGTATAATTACATCACAACAATTTAATGTATACTGAAATAATTAAACATACATTCACCATATAACTACATGCATTTCATACTATTTATTTAAACGTAATTTGTACTAATTTAATTAAGGATAATATGCACAAAAGAATATACATATATGTATGTACACAATGTAATTACATACAATGCATGGGTTTAAATAAATATAACATGTACATCGATAGTTAGATAATGCACGCACATTTAAATATATCACATGCGCAAATAACCTTACGTGTACTTACAAGATATATAGCAGTACTTACCTATCATATGCTCAACTTACTTAAATACAATATGCACAATATTATTTAAGTACAATATACAATATAAACAATTTGATGGGTACAGAATTAGATAGATATCACATGCACAAGGTAAACATACATATATACATATGTACAAAGCATAATTCCATACAATATCCTTGGAATAAGTAGTATAATATGCACATCAATAGTTAGAGAGTATATGCACATTATTATTAAGATGCAATATGCATAAGTTAAATAAGAACAATCTACACAACAATAATTAATTTGCATATGGACACTTAAATTGATATATATATATATATATATATATATATATATATATATATATATATATATATATATATACACACATGTACACAACATAGTTACATACATTATGCATGAAATAGATAAATACAATATGAACATCAATAATTAGATTCAACATGCACATTTATACACATTACATGCATAGAAAATTAACTCATATATACCTACAAGATGTATAGCAATATTCACATATTGTATGCACAACATTACTTAAATATAAATTGCATGGTTTTTAATTAAGTAGAACATGTACAAAATTAGTTAATTATCTATATTTACGAAAAATAACATATATATACATGCATATGCTCATGAACAATTTATTAATTAGAATACACATAATTTAATACACACACTATATACATAACAAGTAACTACCACATGCACAATATAAAATGAGCAAAATTCGGGGGCCTTAGAATCTTACCTTTCAAAAGTTCATAGGAGTCTTTTTGCTAAGAGACCTTATCATTGCACGATTTACAATATAGCAGGAAGTATTTATTTGTAACGTCGCGTGCTTTTCGGATCCATGCGGATCATGTGTGTAATGGATGTGATGGTAGCTATGAGGCCAGTGTTGTGTGGTTTGGATGTGTGGTTGATCAGTTGGTGCAGTTTGGGGAAGTGCAGGTTGGAACCTAAAATGGAACAGCATTGGCTGCTGTTGGTTGCAGATTGACGGCCAGATATGGACGTTTAGTGAGTTAAAGTCCATGTAAAGCGACGTTAAGATATGTACTTACGGCATAGAATGTGGACGTTTGTGGTGGCGGTTGTCATTGGCGGCAGAGGGTTTGACGCCAACCTGAGAATTCTGCAGGTTATAGGGTCATTCGAGAGCAGGTTCTCACACCTGGTTCTCATACTCTCTTGCCCCAGCTTCATGCCCCCGTATTCCTAAAGCTTCCAATAGGTACTGAAGGGTGCTTGGAGGATCGTGGGATGTGTGGCGTTTCCAAATTGCACGAGGAAACGCCGTGGCGTGGTGCAATTCCCGTGGGAACTTGCGGAGGGTTCGGTGTGAACTGGGAGATTGCAGGAGATTTTAGCGTGTTCTGAGGTAGGGAATGACCCTTGTAATTCCTATGAGTCGTGATAAAGAAATCAGATATTATGAATCTGCATGAAAATGGCAATTTCGGTCATGGTATCCATGTGGGGTTAATGGGTGGTTTGACGAATTTAATCAGTAAAGCATGCTGTATTGGATTGTTTAGGATTCATGTATGCTAGAGGAACTGTATCTGAGTGTTTTACCGTTGTTTTAACGGTTGTAAAACCTGTAGAATCGGTTTAGGGTTTCTGCAGGGTTAGAGGCTGAGGAACTTGGCGTCAACATCGCTTGTCGCCAAGCTCATCATCCAGAATATAGACGGCCAGATCCCTTGTCGTCTACTTCCTGTAAGCGGCAGTCGATATAGCCGCCTACTTGTATATAAGCAGAAAAGACTATTTAAGTTATTTATCGATAATGCATGGTGCGTTGGCACTTGTGGTGCACTGAGTGTACATAGTTTCCATGTTTAGCATACGGGGTATGCAGTTAGATATTTACTTTTGTGACTGCGTGTTGTTCACGCGATTCCAGTTGGGTTCACGTGTAGTGGACCGTTGTTACTTGAAGTTTACGTGACGTTTTACGTGGTTTGTGTGTGACGTGCACATGGTTTTGTGTACGTGGCGAGTAGTACGACACCTACCGTGGTTACCTCTCCAATTGGGTGCCCCAGGTTCTTTGTGAGCCAGGCTGTTAGCTCGGGGCTTTGTCCCGTACTTGTGTTGTACCATCGAGGTCTGTGTCGTATGACCTGGACACTCTCACTCCTGTTTTTGAGTTGTACGTCCGGCTAAGGGAAAGACGACAGTGGGATAGTGACACTTGAGTTTGTCTTTAGTCACTTGTAACGCGCTCGTAGTTGGGGTACGGACACCAGTATACGTACTGGACCCCAGCTAGTCCTTTTCCAGTGCCTCACTCCAGAGAGTTCTGGGCCAGGATCTCTAGAGGTGCCAGGCATGGGCTTGTGACCGTGTGGTCCGCAGGTGGTGGTGTTTAGTTGGTCTCCACAGTTGCTTGACCTTTTCACGTGGGAGCGGCAGCTGGACCTTTCGTCCGTGGCTGCGAGACTGAGAGGTAGACCTGTGTTAGCTTGTCCGAGTCAGTTTCTGGTGTCGCGAACCAGTTCTCGTGGCTCGTGTTTGGCTGTCTCTACTTTAGCTTACACCGTGTATTGTTTTGCCATTTAATTATTAAAGTTGTTTCTCATAGTCGGCAGACGGTGACTACTTTTACAGCTTTGGTATCCTGTTTAGCTGTTCTATAAATTGTTGGTATTGTTTACTGCTTTCGTATTTGTGGTTTTGGTTTGCTCGGTGTTGGGGGAGTTCCCTACTGAGCCAGTGACTAGCGAGGCTCACCCCTACCCCCACAGGTGAGAGCGAGGAGGACGTTTCACGACCGTCGTCCGGTTCAGAGCCGCGCCGTAGCGGTACAGGGTCGGTACCTCCAACTGTGTAGTGGCAGCTCCAGCAGTGTAGTGTAGATAGTTTTTTATTTTATTCAGTTGTACCTCGGGGTATGCCCCAGGCTCTTGTACTTCTTTTCAGTTTTGTGGAAATATGGCTATGTAAATTGTGAAATATATAAAATGTGGTGTGTTCCTTTGTGTTACACGGATGTGGTTTGGTATCCCTTGCGAGGCTTCGACCCGTTCGCAGGAGGCGGACTCGGATCAAGTACGTTATCAGTTTAATGGGCTTGGCCGAAGTGGTTCTGTCACAGTTGGTATCAGAGCCAGATCCGTGTTAATATAAGGGAACTAGAAAGATACATAGCCTTATTTCGGTCTTTGTACACTGCTGGTAGGGACCCTGGTTTTTGATAATTTGTTGTTTGATTTTTGTTTGGTGTTTTGTTTATGTTGAAATCTCTGGTATGGCTGATAGAAGAGATTGGGGTGGTGGAGGAGATGATCCGAAGGAAAGTACCCAGCGTATGATAGAAAGAATTTGGAAAAGCCTCACGGATATTCGGGCATGGATGGATCAGCAAGCGCCAGTACCACCGGTAGCAGTGCCACCTGGAGATGGAGAAGCTGTACCTGTAGCTCCAGTTCCACCAAGAGTAGAGGTGCCTTTTGCAGCACCTGTGCCACCACCACCACCAGTGCTGATAACAGAAGAACCAGTGATGCAGGTGGAGAAGTTTCTGAGATTGCAGCCGCCTACTTATTCAGGAGGGCCGAATCTAGATACAGCAGAGCATTGGGTTAATGAAATTGAAAGAGTTTTTGCAACTATGAGGTGTCCGGCAGCAGATAGAGTTGTGTTAGCTGCTTATCAGTTGAGGGGCTTTGCCTTGGAATGGTGGCGACTGAAGATGCAGACCACCTTTGCAGGCAGGACAGAGGAGGCCATCACTTGGTCGGAATTTCTCGATGTATTTAATGATACATTCTTTCCGATTCAAGTGCAGCAAGTAAAAAGAGAGCAGTTTCGGACTCTCTAGCAAGGTAACTCTTCAGTTTTAGAGTACCAGATGAGATTTATGGCCGTTATGCACCATATGTGGTTTCAGATAATAATATGATGGTTGAGTATTTATCAGAGGCTTGAGAGTGGAATTGCAGGATGCGATAGTACCTCTCATGTGCAAGATAGTGGAAGAGGCAGCTCAGAGAGCAGCTACATTGGAGAGGTCTACTCGGACTCGTCAGGTAGGCGAGTCAGGTTCAGTTAGTTTTCGGCTACCGCAGTAGACAGTGGGTGCATGTAAAGGTAAAGCACCGGCAGGACCTTCTTCATCAGGCTTTGGTAAATGGGGCCAGAAATTAAAGTAAGCATTTAAAGGAAAAGGAAGAGGATGGGGAGGTCGTCAGCAGTTTCAGCAAGGACGAGGTAGGCCTGAGGTGGAGGGGTCGCAGCAGAGTACTGCCAGGCAGCCTATTACTCCACCAGGGTATCGGTGTTATAATTGTAATCAGCCGGGGCATTTGATCCGCAATTGCCCCTATCCGAGAGAATATGGGTATGGAAGAGGTGTGCAGCAGCAGCAGCCTCAGCAGTTTCAGTAGCCACAGGCAGGTCGTGGCAGAGGAGCACCGCAGCAGCGGGGAAGAGGCCGGGTTATGGCTATCACCCGAGCCCAGGCGGAGGCATCGAATATGATAGAAGGTACTTTACCCCTTTATGAATATTCAGCAAGAGTTTTATTTGATTCGGGTGCTTCTCATTCTTTTATTTCCGAAGAATTTCTGGATTGTATAGCTCATCCATTAGAAGAAAAGTCTTGTGAGTTAGTAGTGGAGGTTCCTTCGGGTGAGTTTCTACTCACTTCGAGCTATATAGATGAAGCTCCTGTTATGATTGAAGGGAACCAGATGCCGGGTCGATTGTATGCCCTGCAGTTGTCAGATTATGATATTATTCTCGGTATGGATTGGCTTGAGATGTATGGAGCAATGTTAGATTGCAGAAAGAAAAGGATCAGGTTTTGTCATCCTAATGGTGCAGTATTTGAATATCAGGTATGCCTTTTTATACCTCTAAGTTTCTAATTTCTGCAATTAAAGCTAGAAAGTTGATAAATGTTGGATGTGTGACTTATTTAGCCTCGGTAAGTCTGGTAGAAGCTAGTCAGCCAGTGGAAGTAGTTCCCGTGGTTAGGGAATTTGCTGATGTTTTTCCTGAGGATTTGCCTGGTTTAGCTCCACATAGAGAGGTGGACTTTACCATTGAGTTGTTGCAAGGTACCATGCCAATTTCTAAAGCTCCATATCGGATGGCACCAGCAGAACTTAAAGAATTGAAAAAGCAGTTAGAAGAATTGTTGTAGAAAGGGTTTATTAGACCGAGTCATTCCCCGTGGGGAGCGCCGGTTTGATTTGTGAAAAAGAAAGATGGAAGTTTTTGGTTGTGTATTGATTATAGAAAGTTGAATGATGTGACCATCAAGAATAAGCACCCGTTGCCGAGGATAGATGATTTGTTTGATCAGTTGCAATCAGCAAAAATGTTTTCTAAAATTGATTTGAGGTCCGGGTACCATCAGTTGAGAATTAAAGAGGAGGATATAGATAAGACCGCTTTCAGAACCAGATATGGTCACTATGTGTGACGACCTAATTATACCGGTATAGTTATACCAACCCACGTCGGTATAGTAAAGGTTATCACAGTGGGACATTTACCCAAACACTATCACATGATTGAGATATACACAAATATAGACACAGAGTCGCGGAAGTAAAGGACTACTGTCATCACATTTCATCATCCACATTTCTCATACATGATCCATATAGCAAATTAAAGGACTAAACTTTCATAATTGAAATTAAACCAACTACATTGTCCACAAGATTACAGTTCTACATTTAATACATAATTTGTCCACAATTACATAAATGATAACTCTAATACAAGTTACAATTTACATACTATGAAACAAAAAGGGACACAACGTCAACTCCACAAGCTACTCTCCACGCTCGTAGTCGCTCTCCACGGTCTCCTCCAAAAGTGTGTCACCAACTAAACCTGTACGCCGAAGCAAGGAGTGAGTCTAAAAGACTCAGCAAGTAACTCCATACACATCATTCATGCATACATCATAGTAGGTTCTACTATTTCAATTTGCACGGCAATCATACAGCATGCTTGAACATCAATAAGAGACAACCTATCATGGTATTTCTACAAAGTCAAAACACATGGTACATGGTTTAAGATGTTTCACATAACACTCCCTATCACATGCTTTCTACTCATTTAATCACATGAAAACTACACTTCCAATTTGACTATAACATGATGGCAATTTACATGGAATTAGAAATATCATAGCATGAATTATCGTCTCATACTCTAACACATTCACTTCACATGGTTACACATTTTACACATGTTCACATTCACATTTCACAATTTATTTGCCGTGACACATAGTCCAAACCACCACTAGAAGGACACATCACATACACATAACACATAGCACATCACCTAGGCAATACAGTGATGACTCTTGGCACTGCGCAGACCGGGAGAACACGTCTCCACCCTAACCAGTGGTACTTGTCCACCTCCAGGATTTCATCCTAATGCCCTTAGGATATCTTAACACATTGAACCTTCTCATGGGGACCTTTCCATGATACAGTTCCACAGCCCTCTATGGAAGCAGTGTCACACACGACACATTTTACACATTACACATTCCGATTAACACACGTTTTACATATGATATTCGCACTTTCTTGTTTATGCACATGGTTCTGTTCTTCCCTAGCATGATGCCACTAATAACAGAAATCAAGCATTTAGTAGCCCTCACGGATTAATTGGAACGCACATCATTTAACCTTAATCATGGTACATGTATTTATAACTCATTTTCACATGGAAATCTCATAGTGTAGGCTACTGTCATCAAATTTTCCTGAAAATTTAACCACATACTGTTTTCGGGCATAAGAACACACATACAAATTTTCACATTTTTCTGAATTCACATGAATTTATAGAAATTAAAACATTCAGTTTCATGCCATTCATAAACTAAGTTAACATAGAACATGACATGGATTTCAGATTTGCTCATGCACAGTCATGAACCACACATACATATTGGCACAAGAAATTTTTCCCATTTTATTTCCCAACACATGATTTACTAAAATTTTCACAAGGTCTACACATGCTTTCTATTTCTTATTGTAGGAATTATAAAAATTCACATGAATATGGGAAAATTCCCAAATTTGCAGGGCATGGACTGATACCTACAAGCATGGTTCATAAAATTCTACAGCATTTAATTCCTCAGGAATCATGGGAACAAAATTTAACATGCATAACCTCTTTCCTACACATGCTTTTCAATAATTCTAATAAATTATGCCATCTACAGAAAAATACAGGAAATTCACACACATCACATTATCTATTTTACATAACATATAAAATTTACATTATATCCTCATGCGTAGAAATCTGGAAATTAAAGATATAGGGCAGAACAGTTCACTGTTCTGTCAAGAAGAACTCAACGGCATACTATGGACGTTTACAAGAGTTGGCGGCAACATCGTTAGCCGTGGACTCAAGATCTCAACGGCAATAGATCTGGCCGTCGAGTTCGGACCTGTGTAAAAACACAGTCCGAGCTCTAAAGAATGGTGAATGTAGGGGATCCAGGACACGAGGAAAATCCATAAAAATGATAGAAACCTCCTAGACACATACATGGACAAGGTGAAAGGGTTACTTGCCTTTGGAAAAACTCCTAAAGGGATCAAAATGGTTGGAGAAGCTCTCCTTGGGCAGTCCCAAGAAGCCTCCAAGATGTCTCCACTCCGGCCTCTGTGATGCTCCCCTCTGTAATCCAGGGTCGGGGATGTGTAGCCGGATGTGTTGTCTCCCTCCTTGTCGAAGTAGATCTCCAGATGAAGCCTTGGATCGCCGGATCAAAGCCTCCAAACTCCAAGTTTTCTCACAGCTCACTAGGGTTTTCTCTTATCTCTTTGCAAAGAGCCAAAAGAGCTCTTTGGGGGTTGTCACAAGGGCCATTTTAGAGAGGAGAACCTCTCACCCACGCAGAGGTCGGTGGGAAGGTCGGGGTAGCCGTTGGGGTGGTTGGCATCCTCAATCAAAGGCATGGCACACCATGCTGCTACAGACTGGTCTGTCAGGACATAGACATCCACCGATATGGCCGTCGACTTAATAATCGACGTCCACCTATATGGACGTTAACAATGAGTGAACGTCCATTCATGTTGACGTCGACTAACCCTTCGGCCAGAACCCAAAACCATGCAAAACCCTAATTTCTCCTAAGTTCATGCATGCAATACATAGGGTGTAATGCACACACTCACTATGTCACGAAATCAACCGATATATATATATATATATATAAATATATTATATATATATATACAACTAAGTATATACATACATTCATAAGTACACCAAGATAATGTATACATAATACTTACACGATAATGCATATACATACACAAGCATAAAATTGCACACAATAAAATAATAAGGACAAAATTCGAGGGCCTTACACTATGAGTTTGTGGTAATGCCATTTGGGTTGACTAATGCTCCTGCAGGTTTTATGGATCTGATGATAGAATTTTTCATCCATATTTAGACCAATTCATTGTAGTCTTTATTGATGATATTCTAATTTATTCAGCATCAGAAGAGGAGCATGCAACTCATTTGAGGTTTACTCTGCAATTGTTAAGGGATAACCAGTTGTTTGCCAAATTCAGTAAATGTGAATTTTGGTTGAAAGAAATTCAGTTTCTGGGTCATGTTATCTCAGCTAGAGGAGTAGCAGTGGACCCAAGTAAAGTGGAAGCAGTAATGAGAAGGGAAGTGCCTAGGACAATAACCGAGATTAGAAGTTTTCTAGGATTAGCAGGTTATTATAGGCGCTTTATTCAAGATTTTTCTAAGATTGCAGCACCTATGACTAAATTGACCAGGAGAGGGGTGCCATTTGTGTGGTCCGGTGAATGTCAGCAAAGTTTTATGGAATTGAAGAAGAGACTTACATCAGCACCTATATTGACATTACCGGCAGGGAGTGGTGGTTTTGTGTTGTAGACTAATGCTTCAAGGAGAGGACTTGGCGCAGTGCTTATGCAACATGGCAAAGTGATAGCTTATGCGTCCAGGCAATTGAAGCCAGCAGAGGAGAATTACCCCACTCATGATTTGGAATTGGCAGCAGTTGTGTTTGCCTTGAAAATGTGGAGGCATTATCTGTATGGTGAAAGATTTGAGATCTTTACAGATCATAAAAGTTTGAAGTAATTTCTCGCAGAAAGATTTGAACCTTCGCTAGCGCAAATGGATTGAGTATTTAAAGGATTATGATTTCAGTTTGGCTTACCATCCGGTAAGGCTAATGTTGTAGCTGATGCCTTGAGCAGAAAGGCATATATGAATCTAATGATGATTACAGAATGGAAGCTGTATGAAGAAATAGTAGAGAATTCTTTGTATGTGCCCAGTAGTCAACGACGGGCGGTACTAGCTGCTAGTGCTGTAGAGCCGTCTTTGTATTGGCAGATTATTGAGGCTCAGAGAGCAGATGCAAATTTAGCTGAAATTGTGAAAATGGAAGGAGTTACCATAGATGATAATTGTGTGGTCAGGCTCAGGGGCAGGTTGTTTGTTCCTGCAGAAAGAGAGGTAAAGCAGCGAGTATTGGAAGAGGCTCATAAATCTCGGTACACTATCCACCCGGGTAGTACTAAAATGTACCATGATTTAAGAAAGCATTTCTGGTGGCCTCATATGAAGAAAGAAATAGCGGATTTTGTTGCAAGATGTGCTATCTGTCAGCAGATTAAAGCAGATCATCAGAAGCCTGGAGGTCTATTGCAACCGTTACCTATTCCACAGTGGAAGTGGGATGATATTGCTATGGACTTTGTGGCAGGTTTACCAAGATCGAGCTCCGGGCATATTGGAATATGGTATTTGTTGATAGATTGACTAAGGTGTGCAGATTAGTGGCAGTAAGTATGTCTTGGACAGTGGACAGACTGGCAAATATTTATGTTGAAAGAATTGTTCCACTGCATGGTATCCCGAAGACAATTGTGTCTGATAGAGATCCAAGATTTACTTCTAGTTTTTGGAGAAGTCTGCAAAAAGTAGTTGGTACTGACTTGAGGTATAGCTCCGCTTATCATCCCTAGACAGATGGTCAGATAGAAAGGACTATCCAGACGATTGAAGATATGTTGCGGGCTTGTTGTTTAGTTTGGGGAGGTAGCTGGAAGCATCATTTGGGAATGGTTGAGTTTGCCTACAATAATAGTTATCATACCAGTCTTGGGATGGCACCGTATGAAGCTTTATATGGAAGGCCATGTAGAACCCCATTGAACTGGCATGAAGTGGGAGAAAGGCAACCTGAATTGATTCAGCAAACCACTGAAGTAGTGAAGCTTATTAAAGAAAAATTGCAGGCAGCTCAAAGTAGGCAAAAGAGTTATGTAGATGTTCGGAGGAGACCACTTCAGTTTGAGGTGAGAGATTTTGTCTTCCTGAGAGTTTCTCCAAGTAAAGGTATTATGAAGTTTGGCAAGTCTGGAAAGTTGAGTCCAAGGTATGTGGGACCTTTCCAGGTGATTGAAAGAATTGGGGAAGCATCTTATAGGCTAGATTTACCAGCGGATTTTGCGGATGTTCATGATATATTTCATGTTTCTATGTTGAGAAAGTGTATTGAAGATCCAGCTCAAATAATCAGATATCAAGGTGGTGACCTGAGGCCGGATATGACTATGCCAGAGTATCCGTGCAGATCACAGATCGAAAGATAAAGAAGCTGAGAAATGAAGAAATTGAGCTAGTTAAAGTAAGATGGGAAAATAGGTTAGGTGGTGAGGATACCTGGGAGTTAGCCGAGGAAATGGCTAAAGGGTATCCCTATCTGTTGGAATAAGTCTTTGTATTTTCTTTTTAAATAATAGTGTTTGTAAAAGTGTGTATATTTAAGTTGTTTGTGTTTGAGTTGTGTTATGAATTTCGAGGTCGAAATTTCTTTTTAGATGATAGTAATGTAACGTCGCATGCTTTTCGGATCCATGCGGATCATGTGTGTAATGGATGTGATGGTAGCTATGAGGCCAGTGTTGTGTGGTTGGATGTGTGGTTGATCAGGTATGGTGCAGGTTTGTGGAATGTGCAGGTTTGGAACCTAAAACGGAACATCATTGGCTGCTGTTGGTTGCAGATTGACGACCAAATATGGACGTTTAATGAGTTAACGTCCATGTAAAGTGACATTAAGATATGAACTTAACGGCATAGGATGTTGACGTTTGTGGTGGCGGTTGTCATTGGCGGCAGAGGGGTTGACGCCAACCTGAGAATTCTGCAGGTTATAGGGTCACTCGAGAGCAGGTTCTTCACCTGGTTCTCATTCTCTCTTGCCCCAGCTTCATGCCCCCGTATTCCTAAAGCTTCCAACAGGTACTGAAGGGTGCTTGGAGGATCGTGGGACGTGTGGCGTTGCCAAATTGCGCGAGGAAACGCCGTGGCATGGTGCAATTCCCGTGGGAACTCGCGGAGGGTTCGGTGTGAACCGGGAGATTGCGGGACATTTTAGCATGTTCTGAGGTAGGGAATGACCCTTGTAATTCCTATGAGTCGTGATAAAGAAATCAGATATTATGAATCTGCATGAAAATGGCAATTTCGGGTCATGGTATCCATGCGGGGTTAATGGGTGGTTTGACGAATTTAATCAGTAAAGCATGCTGTATTGGATTGTTTAGGATTCATGTATGCTAGAGGAACTGTATCTGAATGTTTTACCGTTATTTTAACGGGTTTTAAAACCTGTAGAATCGGTTTAGGGTTTCTAGAGGGTTAGAGGCTGAGGAACTTGGCGTCAACATCGCTTGTCGCCAAGCTCATCTGCCAGAATATAGACGGCTAGATCCCTTGCCATCTACTTCCTGTAAGCGGCAGTCGATATGGCCGCCTACTTGTATATAAGCAGAAAAGACTATTTAAGGTATTTATCGATAATGCATGGTGCGTTGGCTCCTGTGGTGCACTGAGTGCACATAGTTTCCATGTTTAGCATACGGGGTATGCAGTTAGATATTTACTTTTGTGACTACGTGTTGTTCACACGATTTTAGTTGGGTTCACGTGTAGTGGACCGTTGTTACTTGAGGTTTACGTGACGTTTCACGTGGTTTGTGTGTGACGTGCACGTGGTTTTGTGTAAGTGGCGAGTAGTACGACGCCTACCGTGGTTATCTCTCCACTTGGGTGCCCCAGGTTCTTTGTGAGCCAGGCTATTAGCTCGGGGCTTTGTCTCGGTACTTGTGTTGTACCGTCGAGGTCTGTGTCGTCTGACCTGGACAACCTCACTCCTGTGTTTGAGTTGTACGTCCGACTGAGGAAAGACGACAGTGGAACAGTGACACTTGAGTTTCTGTTTAGTCACTTGTAGCGCGCTCGTAGTTGGGGGTACGGACACAAGTAGACGTACTGGACCCCAGCTAGTCCTTTTCCAGTGCCTCACTCAAGAGAGTTCCAGGCCAGGATCTCTAGAGGTGCCAGGCATGGGCCTGTGACCGTGTGGTCCGCAGGTGGTGGTGTTTAGTTGGTCTCCAAAGTTGCTTGACCTTTTCACGTGGAGCGGCAGCTGGACCTTTCGTCCGTGGCTGCGAGACTGAGAGTAGACTTGTGTTAGCTTGTCCAAGTCAGTTTCTGGTGTCGCGAACCAGTTCTCGTGGCTCGTGTTTGGCTGTCTCTACTTTAGCTTGTACACCTGTACTGGTTTTCCGTTTAATTATTAAAGTTGTTTCTCGTAGTCGGCAGACGGTGAGTACTTTTACAGCTTTAGTATCCTGTTTAGCTGTTCTATAAATTGTTGGTATTGTTTACTGCTTTCGTATCTGTGGTTTTGGTTTGCTCGGTGTTGGGGGAGTTCCCTACTGAGCCAGTGACTAGCGAGGCCCACCCCTACCCCCATAGGTGAGAGCGAGGAGGACGTTTCACGACCATCGTCCGATTCAGGGTCGGTACAGGGTCGGTACCTCCAGCTGTGTAGTGGCAGCTCCAGCAGTGTAGTGTACATAGTTTTTTATTTTCTTTAGTTGTACCTCGGGGTATGCCCCAGGCTCTTATACTTCTTTTTAGTTTTGTGGAAATATGGCTATGTAAATTGTGAAATATATATAAAATGTGGTGTGTTCCTTTGTGTTACACGGACTGTGGTTTGGTATCCCTTGCGAGGCTTCGACCCGTTCGTGGGAGGCGAACTCGGATCAAGTACGTTATCAGTTGAACGGGCTTGACCGAAGTGGTTCCGTCACATTATTGCCTCTGCTCAGAATTTTCTAGACAGTCCACTCTCAATCAGCATGGTCCTTGCCATTTCAACAGGTGTTAGGTTTCGTCTCTCTACAACTCCGTTCTGTTCAGGAGTCTGGGTGAAGAAAATCCATGGAAATTCCTTCTTCCCTGCAAAGTTTTTGAATGTTAGTATTTTCAAACTCACCTCCATGATCAGACATGATTGAAATTATTTTAAACATTCCTTCTTGAAGAATTTTCTTGTAGAATTCATGAAATTCCATGAAGGCATCACTCTTGTGAGCAAGGAAGAAAACCCAAGTAAATCTTGAAAAATCATCAACAAGAACATGTCCAAATCTTTTTCCATTTAGACTGTTTCTTCTTGTGGGTCCAAATAGATCCATATGAATAAGGTCAAAAGGTTTGGAAGATTGACTTTTAGATCTATTTTTAAAAGATTTTCTTATTTGTTTACCTTGTGTGCATGCTTCACAGATTTTAAAGTTTTGTTTGAAGGAAATTTCTTGTAATCCTTTCACCATGTTGAATTTAACCAATTTATATAACATGTTGTAGCTAGCACGACCTAGTCTACGATGCCATAAATATGGAAGATCATTTTTATTGGTAGTAACATAAATTGGTGTTCTCAAGTTCATCCAAGTCAACCATGTAACATTATTGATTCTTTTTCCAGAAAACTTTAGACAGTTTGAATTCGATTCAAAAGTTGTACAACCAAGTGAATAAAAAATTACCTTGTGACCCTTGTCACAGAGTTGGCTTATGCTCAGAAGGTTGTACTGTAATCCTTCCACTAAAAGTACATCATCAATTGAGTTTGAAGGATTTCTACCTACTTTACCTGACTGACAATCTTACCTTTGTTGTTGCCACCGAATGTTACATGACCAGCTTTCTTCTCAAACAATAGACAAAATTTATCTTTGTCTCCTGTCATATGTCTTGAACAGCCACTATCAAGGTACCACTTGTTGTTCTTGGCTGTAAGACATACCTGCAACACAATCAAAGAAAAATCTTTGGAACCCAAGTACATTTGGGTCCCTTCACATCACCCAATTCAAGCACATAGGGAAACAAATTTTTCAGAATCCAAGCTTGCCTCTTCATTGTACGTTTCATGATGTTCCTGATTTCATGTTGTTTTTATTTTTTTTGTTATTTTCAGGAAAATTTGAACCATTGTTTCTTTTCATTTTCATGAATTTTCTTTTAGACTTTCCACCAGTGTTTCTTTGATAAAACAAAAAATTATTCTAATTGATAAACCTTTTAGAATATTCAGACTCACCATATCTAGAAAAACTGTAGGAATGTGTCAACACTCTATAGGGATAGTGTCGACCTGCATGAATCCACCTAGACATGTTTTGTGGTTTTGTGTAAGTAGGTGTTGACCTATCATGTGTCCACCTGTTCTGTGGTCTGATGTGTGAAGGTGTTGACCTACCATGTGTCCACCTAAACATGCTCTGTGGTCTGGTATATGAAGGTGTCGACCTACCATAAGAATAGTGTCGACCTACCCAATCAGGTGATTTCCAAATTTTGTTCCCATGAGGCATTGGTTTGATTCCAGCACCTGACTTATCCTTTTTATTGGATTTTCCAATCTCAGAATTTTTTATAGTTTCTCTTTTCTCATTTCTTTGAGTGTTCTTTCCATTAAATTGTTTTCTCGATGTGGAGGTTTCTGAATTTTTGAAGAAACAAATGTGACGGCTTTCAAGCCTATTTATTTCTTCTTTGAAGGATTAAAGCCTAACCCTTCTTTGTTGAAGTTTACTTTAGTTCCAAGCAAGGCTTCCAGGTTATTCTTACCACTCACAAATTTCTCCAAGTCTTCTTATCTTCTAGTCACTTCTTTTCGTAAGAATTTCAAGTTCTTTCTTCATCGCAGTATTCACACTTTTTAGTGCATCATATTTTTCAGCAGCTCGAGCTATCTCTTTGACATTTTCAGTATTCTTGATTTCCATATCACAAACAGTTTCTTTTAGAACAGTGATTTCTTGAACCAATTCTTTTTCCTTCTCTTCCATATAGGTATTATGAGCAATATGATTTATTTTTCTTTTAAGCACTTTATTTTCCTTTTTAACCTCATCATATTGATCTAGTAGTTCAAAGTACACATGTTCCCAATCACTGAAAGAGAAATCTTTGAATGGAGAATTGACCTCTTCTTCATCATCTTCTTCTCCTCTTGCCATTAGACAGATTTTTGTTTGTGATTCCTCAGCGTCTGAGCTCTCTTCATCATCATCATCTTCTTCCTCACTCCTTGTCCCAACCATAGCCTTTTCTTTATTTTTCGTCCATCTGGGTTGTGCTTTCTTCAAAGGTTCAGGACATTCAGATTTCACATGTCCTAGTTTTATGCAATTATAACAAACAATCCTGTCAGATCTCTTATTCATATGCTGTTTGGGCTTTGAAAAATTGTTTACCTATGATTTCTTTTTCAGAAATCCCTTACCTTCTTTCCTCAGGAATTTTATGAATTTTCTTGTAATGATGGCAAACTCTGGGACTTGCCTTGAGAGCAAGTGGCTTCTTATTCTTAACATCTTCTTTAGCTCTCTTCAATCCCAACTCGTAAATCATCAAGGATCTAATTAGTTCATCAACAGATGTGGTAGACATATTTCTCGATTCTTCGACTACTGTAGCTTTAGTGTGCCAAATAAGAGTTAAAGATCTAAGGATTTTTCTGACAAGTTCTTGTTCTATATAAGTTTTCCCTAGATTCTTTAAACCATTAGTTAACAGACTTAATCTACCATACATCTAAAAAATTGTTTCATCATGCTTCATTTTGAATGCTTCATATTCGGAAACTAGCATGTTAGCTTTTGTTTCTTTTACCTCTGACGTACCTTCATAAATCACCATCAGGCGATTCCAGATTTCCTTTGCACTTGCACATGATGATACCCTTGAAAACTCTGTGGGATGGAGTGAGCACTGGATGATATTCATAGCACTCCAGTTTGCATTTTTCTTTATATCCTCTTAAGTCCACTTCTCTTCATCTTCAGACAACTCGTAAGGTCCATTATGTAAGATGTGCAGAATTATCTATTATGGTAATCTAGAAGGGGGGGTTGAATAGATTACTTCTAATTAAAACTCTATGACCTTCTTTTTGACTTAACACTGACGAATTAAAAACTTCAATAGATTCGCATTGAAATCGAACTACTATGTGTGTGCTTATTGTGAGTAGAATAGGAACAACCTATCTAACGTGTGAGAAATCAACGCGCCTACCAAACATCTATCGTGAAAATGTTCAAACCACAGGACATGAAGATTTAAGGTGGTTCGGAGTACACGAGTTGTGTATCCTACGTCCACCATCCACACACACACACACAGAAACACCTGCTTATTAGCGAGTTCCACTCTACAACTCACACACACACGTTGTCTAATGTAAACACATGATCAGAACAACAAAAACCACGTGAATCAAGCACAAGGGACGCTTGAAACACAACCACACACAGAGATGTATGAGAGATTTGAAAAGACAGGAGTTCTGAGATGAAAGAACAAATCCCAATGAAGAACTCTTGTCGCTGGTCGTCCATAAGAACTCCAAGCTCCACTTTGATGATCCTCAGATGACGTAGAAGCTTGAACCACAAACGAACCAACTTCAACTCCGTTCCGAAGATGATTCTTCTTTGATCTGGACATAGGGTTGAAGCAGAGCAGCAGGGAGAAGCTTTCTCTCTTGGGTTTTGCTTAGGGTTTTTGTATGATGGCTTCTATCTTAGAAAATAACTCCATATGTCCTATATATATGGGTGTCCAAGTTTGGAGAGGCATGGTAAAAGAAAACACCCAAATACAGAACATATCCAAATCTCGGAATTGAGGTTTCTCTTCATCTATCGACAAGTGACTATTCATCTATCGACAGGTACTGACAGATTTCCAATTTCCATAACACTGGTCTTTCGGGAAATGCTTTCCTGTGTATGGCTGTCGAGAGGCGATTTGTGGCTGTCGACATGCACACTTGTCCTGAAGCTTTTCTGACTTCCTTGTGCTTGACTGTCGATAGGGACCTGTAGGGCTGTCGACAGGTACTTGCTTGATGTCCTTTTCTTGAGCTTTTGCTCTTGAATTTGATACTTGTCTTGCATACATTCACACCTACATTAAAGAACATTGTTAGTGAGAATAAATGAATATGTAGATGATCAATTGAAGCATGTTTTGATATGATTGTATCTTGCTTGACTTTGTCAATGTCATCATGTTTCAACCATTCATACAACATCAATTAACATTATTCATCATCAAAAACATGTAATCACAAACATCACACATGTGAACCCAACGTTCTCCCCCTTTTTGATGATGACAAAAATTTCAATTTATGCACATTGATGTATTGATGGTTCTCCCCCTTTTGGCAACATCCAAAAAGAAAGATCATGTACACAAGAATAGGAAGTAAGAAAATAACTGTGAATTTCATTCCTTGATCATTCAGTACACACAGTTACAAAAGATTTTCATGACATGACTTAAAGAAATACAAAAGAAGGGAAATGACAGGACTGACACAGCAAACTAAGACATCAGTGACAGGA
The DNA here is from genome assembly GCA_014218235.1 of Colocasia esculenta. NCBI lineage: Eukaryota > Viridiplantae > Streptophyta > Magnoliopsida > Alismatales > Araceae > Colocasia > Colocasia esculenta. The sequence continues at coordinate 63,074,632 of CM024762.1, forward strand.
CTTAAACCATAGGAAAGGAAATAGTAGATAACTGACTTCTAGATGCTCTAGACATCGTCATTCTGAGGAGCAGGGGGATGACGAAACTCATGAAACTCAATAGAGAGCCTCGTAAGTCTGTGCTGAATCTGCACGTGAGTGTCAGCCAATGCATCCACCCTTGTATCAACATGATCAAATCGAGCATTGAGCTGTGCAAAGCCAGTGGTCATTTATTGATGCATTTGGGCCACTTGAGCAGATATGAAATCTCGAAGAGATTGCTCTTGAGGTGCTTGGTCTTCAACATCATTATCATCATCTCCCTGAGCATCCATTGGTTCAGCGTGGGAGTCTTCATCCCCTGATTCCTCATCCTCAAAATCTTCTTCGTCAAGAGCCTGCTCCTTGCCCTTGAGATCTCGTGAGACTTTCCCATCAACAAGCTTGTAGCCCATCTTATGGGTGGCAGTAAGATCAAAAGAACTGCGAGATTTGAGATCAACCAACTCCCCTTTTGGAATATGGATGCCAATGAATAGAAGGAGAGAGGTAATGGGGCAAGCATAGGGCATCGACCTTTTGGAGTTCTTGAAGCATTGCATGATTAGGTCGATCATGAGAAGAGGCAGATTGACTTGTTCACCATTAAGAAAAGAGTAGAAAAGGGATTTGTGAACTTCAGTCACAAGTTCCCTGCTGCCATCCTTGGGCACAATAATGGTGGTGAAAATGTGATGAATAAGACGATGAAGAGGAGGGAATGAATTGGCATTCAACTTCATACGATCTTTGGTAGAATCGTATGGCTACAAAGTGATGAGAGTGTAGTAATCGGATGCAGAAGGATGATTTAACAAAACATCAAGGCCAGAATTGGGGATTTGAAAGGCACGAGTGAGAAGATTAGTGGTAATTTGGAAGGGAGTGCCTTTGACTGTGGTGTAGAGGTTACCAGAATCTGTGATCCCCAGATTGTTGTAGAACTCCGTCACAGCGGTGGGAGAATACTGAATATGGGAGTAACAGAAAGAAGTCCAGCCCTGGATGTCGAAGAGGGGCTACAGGCCTGGGAACATATCTTCCAGCGAGACAAAATCAACATAGCGGGGTTGGAAGAACTTGGTGAAGGTTCTGAGAACTTTGACGAGTTTTAGAATCAGAGGGACGATGAGTTCCGGCAAACGGTCGTCCCGATGCTTGTTTTGGCGCTCGACAGGAGCCCTGGAGCCCTCGCCGGCTTCTGGAGAGAGGGGATGGCGTCGGGAAGCAAGACGTTTCCCCTTGGGAGCCATGAGGAAGAGGAGGGCGGAGTAGAGAAGAGCTCTGAAAAGAGAAGGAGACAGGAAGGTTAGAAGAAAACCAGGAAGGACCGAAATCTAGGTATGGCGCCCTAGAGAAGGAAGGTTGGGGTTTATAGAGGAAGGAGAGGGTGGTGGGGAAAGGAAGAAGAGGCGTGGGTTCCCATTTAAAGAGTTTGTGAAAGAGTTTGAAAGAGAAGGGACCCACAAAATCCGGCCCAAAAAGGTGCACCGTTTGGGCTTCTAAACTGCCCTGGCCGTCGGCTGTCGATAGGTGACTATTCATCTATCGACAGACACAGACAGAATTTTCCAGATTTGAGTTTTTGACAGAATTTTGCTTGGAAATGAGCGTCCAAATGGTATTTAAGTGGAAAATAGGTATACACACATTATAAAATGTCATACCCACTAATATTAAGACATGTCAAAAATCTACAATGGTTGTGAAATAATACCCCAGAAGTCTCAAGTTAGAGCATTAAGAACACATCGTATAAAAGTAGATGAAAAGAAGATAACCCATTTGAATAAAACCATTGTAGAAAACCATATTTCCTATTGGGTGATGTTCAGTTGATCTATGAAAAAGATGTCTACATGAGAAGATAACCAAAAATAACTAATTGCCCATGATTTAAAAAAAAATTGGAGGCTTTACTCTATTTCTACTTTGTATTATTACTTGTAGCAATTCAATGGGAAAAGTGGTAATTAGGATCACTATCACCTTTTGACGTGAGGATAGACATGAGGAATGCCCGTATCCCCAGTTACTTAGTGAGAGTGACGATCATACCATTATACAAAGATAATGAATAAACTTTTGGACGTGAAGATAGACATTTTTGATGCCCATGTCCCCAGTTACTTAGTAATACTCATCATTGCTCTGCCTTTGCCCCGTTACATTATTTTGTGGATACACTATGTAGTGTGAGAAATAGGTAGCTTTTTTTTTTTTTAATTTGATTGAAATCAAGGTCAAGGAGTATTTAAGGTTAAAAGCCAATGCAAGACATAAAGTTCAATGACCTTCCGACTTATCAAGTCACTTGGGAAAAATGATTATCCACAAGGGAATCATTCAAGTGAGTTAGGTTATACTCATTAGATTCATGCAATGTACTCTGAATGATACAACCTAGACTCATACAAGAGTAGTATGTTAAGATCATTGTGATTCAGACAATATCTTTGGTATTGTGTGGATATGAAAGATTATAACACAAGTAAGAACCCAATTTTTCACCTTACATTAAATGTATGAACATGCTCATGAAGGATGTGGGGAAAAGATAAAGAATTCAGTGAAATGTGTATCTGTCGACAGCAAATTGGAGCCTGTCGACAGATGCACACAGACTGAGACCATAGAGTTCGGGGAGATCATAAACTGTGCCTGGCTGTCGACAGCTGAAGAAGGGGCTGTTGACAGATGCACACATGCTGCAAATCCTGGGTTCTGTGAAGGCATAGCTGTCGATAGGTGTGTTTGGGGCTGTCGACAGAAGCTTGACAAATCAGATTTAAGACTGAAAATTGAGAGAGATTGGAACTTCATGCTTGGGAAATTAAGACATATGAAGAATGGAGATTTTCCCTCATGAATTCACTCACCAATACTGAACTTACTCCCCCATAGTGTGTGCATGTGATGATTCAACAATTCAAACAGTATATTTATATGCATGGCAAGCATTGCACACATGAAAGCATTCATAAGCATGAACATAGAAATTCATTTGTTTAGGGTTTAGGGTTTAGGTTTTCATAAGCACATGAACATAGAAATTCATAAGCACATGAACATAGAAATTCATTTGTTTTCAAAAGTAAATGGGCAGATTGAAGAGAAACTATATACCCCATTTAAGTGGATGACCTTTACATGCAGCTTGACTATGGATACGTGGCGGAGAATGTTTTCTCACGCATAATGATAGTTTCCAAACAAGCATGACTTGTTCGTCCACATTTCACCATTTGATATACCCCATAGTCATTACACACAAGGAGCATATACTCCAAAATTGGGTATGAGTTTCATTGCATTTTTCACAAGCCCAATTCTCTCCTCATTGAAGTGAACTTGTCTTCAGACAAGGGTTTTGTGAAAATATCAGCAAGTTGCTACTCAATGGGTATGAAGCTAAGCTCCAAGGATTTGTTGGCTACCTCATCTCTCAAGAAATGATGTCGAATTTCAATGTGTTTGGTTCTTGAGTGTTGAATTGGGTGTTTGGAAAGGTTGATAGCACTTGTGTTGTCACATAAGATGGGTGTGCATCCAATGTCAATGTTGTTGTCACACAACTAACTTTTGATCCACAACACTTGAGCTGCACAACTCCCTGCAACAACATATTCTGCCTTTGCAGTGGAGAGTGTAACCGAGTGTTGCTTCTTAGATGCCCACGAAACCATGCAACCACCAAGAAATTGACAATACCCACTAGTGCTTTTTCTATCAATTTTACATCCAGCATAATCAGCATCAAAATATGAAATCAAGTTAAAGTTACTACCTTCTGGATACCATAAACCCAAACCCTGTGTACCTGAGAGATATCTGAAAAACCTTTTTACTGCAACCAAATGGCTTTCCTTTGGATTAGATTGGTATTTAGCACAAAGGCAAACAATGAACTGTATATCTGGTCGAGATGCAGTAAGGTAAAGGAGAGAGCCAATCATACCTCAGAATTGCGTTGCATCTACCAGTTTACCTTTCTCATCATTTTCAAGTTAAATACTTGTGCTCATCGGGGTTGAGGCAGACTTGGCTTGTTCAAAATGAAATCTTTTTAGAAGCTCCTTGACATATTTTCTTGATTAATGAAGAAGCCGTCTTCATGTTGCTTTACCTGCAAGCCAAGAAAAAATTGAAGCTCCCCCATTAGACTCATCTCAAATTCACTGTGCATGTGTTTAGAGAACTCTTGACACAATGATGGGTTAGTGGAACCAAAAATGATGTCGTCCACATAGACTTGAACAACAATGATATGATTGAGAACTTGTTTAGTGAAGAGAGTTTTGTCCACTTTACCTCTGGAGTAGTTTTTACTCACCAAAAACTTGCTTAGTCTGTCGTACCAAGCTCGAGGTGCCTGTTTCAAACCATAGAGAGTTTTGTGCAACTTATAAACATGGTTAGGCTTTTCATTGTCCTCAAATCTAGGTGGATGAGAAACATAGACTTCCTCTTTGATGTATCCATTTAAGAAAGCAATTTTAACATCTATTTGAAAAAGTTTGAACTTGTTTGAACATACATATGCTAACAAGATCCTAACTGCTTCAAGCCTTACTAGAGGTGCAAAGGATTCTTCAAAATCTATCCCAAATTCTTGGTTATACCCTTTTGCTACTAGTCTAGCTTTGTTTCTCACCACTTTACCTTCTTCTTTAGTTTATTCCTAAACACCCATCTTGTTCCAATGACAGAAATTTCAGGGTTCTAGGAACTAAACTCCAGACATTATTTCTTTCAAATTGTCCTAGTTCCTCATGCATGACATCTATCCAAGAATCCTCTTTTAGTGCCTCTTCAACATTTTTAGGTTCCACTTGAGAAACAAAAGCTAAATGATCTTGTTCAACAATTTGTCTAACCTGAGACCTAGTTTGAACTTTATCATTTACATTTCCAATTACATTATCAAGTGGGTGATCTTTTAAGTACCTGACATTTGTGACTGTTGAAGGACCCGATTGATCTTGGACTTGAGGAACTTGATCTTGTGTAACTTGTTCTTGAGGAGGGAGTTCTTGAGGATTTTCATCTTGAGTCTTTTCCTCTTGAGAATCTTCTTCAGTTTCATCATTTTGTTTTCTAAAAAATATTCCTTGATCATCATCATCATACTTGCGAAAATATGCATTGTTAGTTTTTGTTTCTACTTGAGGGTTTCCTTTTGTTTTCTCATGTAGTTTCCCAAGTACTATTTCTTCATCTTCATCATCATACCTGTGAAAATTTGCATCATTAGTCTTTGCATGAAACTCATCAAAAACAACATGTGGAGTTTCTTCCACAGTTCTATTTTTATTGTTAAACACTCTATATGCTCTAGAGTGTTCTAAGTTGTGACGACCCACCTTATACCGGTACGGATATACCATCCCACATCGATATAGAGAGCATCGCTACAGTAGGACATTTACCCAACACATTTTCAATAGGCTGAGACGTACACAAATATAACACATAACAGCGGAATAGAAAGAAATAATATGAAGAAAAATGTCTTATTCCATCACTCATATTTATCCACAGTCTATATAGATACAAAGGAATTGAACATCTCATAACTGAATGACTAAAACAACTACATTGTCCACAAGTGTCATCTACAATTAAATACATGGTTCTAATGTAATACAAAGTCTTCCTTTATTACATACTATGAAATAAAAGTACAATATCGCTGTCTCCACAAGTAATCTCCTACTCTCGCTCCGAGTCACTCCGAACCAACTCCTCGGAAGAAGTAGAGACACCTGCACTGTACGCCAAGCAAGAATGAGTCCAAAGACTCAGCAAGTAATTCCATACACACTATACTTACATACATCACATGAATCTTTATCTTTTACACAAACAACTAACACATATAACATGGATTTGACAACCTTAAACAGAAAAGCCTAACATGATACTTCTACAATTTCATGGTACATGGAACAAGTATTGAATTTCTTTCACAACAAGTAAACCTATACATGATTTTTACACATTCCTTAAACTATCCGATCATTTTAAACTCAATTAATTAAGCAATTACACACCTGTGATTAACATGAATTCTACATATTAAAAAAAACAATACTTATCTAGCATGGATTCTACGCTCATTTCCATATACTTAACACAAATATAAACATGATAGCTTGCTGTTTTGTCAAGATTTCAACATATTCATAACATGATTTACAATTTCACATGCTCTCACATTTATTTTGCATATTCACATGCTTCTTTACACTTTATACAATTTTCACAATTCACATACACAATTCATATTATTCTCATTAAGATGCCGTGACACGTAGTCCAAACCACCTCTAGAAGGACACACACTTATCACATCACACACATATCTATCACCTAGGTATTTCATTGATAAATCTTAGTTACTGCGCAGAACTGGGAGAAGCACTCTCCACCCTAACCAGCGGTACTTGTCCGCCTCCAAGATTTTATCCCAATGCCCGTGGGACATCACACACATATGAACCTTCCCGTAGGGACTTTACTATGGTACAGTTCCTCAGCCCTCTAAGGTAGAAGTGTCACCCATTGGCACAGTTACACATTTTCCATTTTAAACACACTTTAATTACAGACCATTTAACATACTATTCTCATATTCACACACATGTACATGGTTCAGATTACATAGCATGGTACTACTGTTAACAGAGTTAAACCAATTATACAATAATCCTAATCATGCTGTAATTATCTAATTGATCATTAATTATATTAAACATGCTTTGATTGATCATTTAATCATGAAAAACCAAAATGTATATCTACTGTCATCCATTCAGCATGAAATTTTAACTGTAGATTAGGTACAAGTTAATCATGATGTATGTAAATTTTCATATTTTTTGGAAATACACACTATTTATGAAAATTTGAGCAATATATTACATAACTTGTCAATAATCATATTTATATGATTCATAGTGTTACAACTACAATGACCATCCTATCTCATGTATCTAATAGTCATGAACTCATAAAATTTTATTGGAATTTAATCGGCATCACACTATTTATTTGTAATTTAAACAGGAAACACATGCTCACTGTTTTATACTCCAAAAAATTTAATAATTAACACGGTTGTCAGAAATTTACCCAATTTTTATAGCATGATCTCACAAATATTCAAATGTTACAAGAAATTTCTATCATCACAATTCAACACAGAACCATGCAAACAGTAATTAACATGATTAAAATATGTTCAATACCACATTGCTGATAAATTAAATAATCATTACAGTGAACGAAATTCACCATAATTTCCTGTCATGATCTACCATAGATATTTAACAATAGAATATTTTTACCATATATCCTCATGCACAGAAATCCAGAAAATGGATCATTTAAAGGCAAACAGGCACACTGTCACTGTCTGAAGAACTTGGCGGCATAGTGGTGGCCGCCTGCCAAGTTAACGACAACAAAGGCCGTCGTCAACTTCAGATCTTAACAGCAGCAAAGCTTGCCGTTAAGTTCCTGTCTGTGCAAAACATAGACTGAATGCCAAATCTGATAGAAAAGGGGTTCCAGGACACGATTAAAAATCGGAAAAATTGCCTAGGACCTACTAGGCGCATGTAGGGATAACGTGAATGGTTTACTTGCCTTCAGAAAAATCTACAAATGGGGTTTTAGGTTGAAGAAGCCCTCTTCGGGCAGAGCCAAAGAGCCTTCAATTCCTCCATGATCCGGCTTCTGTGTTGATCTTTGAAGAACACTGGAGTCAGGAAGACAATCCTCGATGTCTAGACTTCCTCTCAGTCGAAGAAGAACGCCGGATGAAGCCTCCAATCGTCGGATCCACGCTTCCAAAGATCAGGTTTCGCACATGAAAGTTAGGGTTTTTCTCAAGAGAGCAAAAGGGACTTAATCCATCAATGGGGGTGTTTTTATAGGATAGGGTTTTAGGGACGCGCTTTGGGTAGGGTTTCTTGACTGTTGGAGTCAGTTACCAAAACAAGAGGCGACAATTTCGGGGGCGTTTCCGGATCTGAAGTCGCAACAGATCTGGGAGACTAACGTCAACATCACTGACCACCAATATGGAGTTGGCGTCCATCGATGTGGCCGCTAACTCACCATTAACATCAACTCATGTTGACGCCAACAGGTCGTCTGCACAGAACTTAAAACTACAGAAAATCATATTTACACCATACCAATACATAAACTATACAATGTACACTTCAAAAATAGTACTATCCATGCAATGTATTATATATATATATATACCATAGGTATACATGTCTAAATTTACATCAATCTATCAATTAGTTTATTTACATACACATATATATATCTATACACACAAACATCTATTTCTACCATAAGCAAACACCTATACAAGAGAGTAAAATTTTAGGGCCTTACACCCTCTCCCCCTAAAAGAAAACTTCGTCCTCGAAGTTAGACCGACACTACTCAAACAACTGGGGATATTTCTTCTTCATTGCATCCTCAAGGTCCCAAGTAGCCTCCTCTCGCAAGAAGTTGCGCCATAACACTTTCACCGACGCAATGCTCTTGTTCCGGAGATGTTGTACTTTCCGGTCAAGAATAGCTACCAGTTGCTCCACATAAGAAAGATCTGGCTGAATCTCCACTGGCTCGTGACTAATAACATGAGATGGATCTCTAACATACCTCCTGAGCATCGATACGTGGAAAACAGGATGAACACTAGCTAACGCTGGGGGTAAAGCTAGTTCGTATGCCACATTTCCCAATCGTTAGAGAATCTCATACGGGCCAATGAATCTGGGGCTTAGCTTACTATGCCTGCCAAATCTAACTACACCTCGAGTAGGCAAAATCTTCAAAAAGACATGCTTACCTACCTCGAACTCCAAATCCTTCCTCCTGTTGTCGGCGTAACTCTTTTGCCTATCCTGTGCCGCAACAAACCTCTTCCTAATTAGCTGTGCCTTATCCGAAGTCTCCTGAACTAACTCTAGACCGATCAGCTACTTATCTCCAGACTCCTCCCAACATAGAGGATATCTACAAGGCCTACCATACAACGCCTCAAATGGAGCCATACCAATACTCGCATAAAAATTGTTGTTGTATGCGAACTCCACAAGAGGTAAATGGCGCTCCCAATCATCCTTCCAATCCAAAACACACGCCCTCAACATATCCTCGAGCGTCTGGATAGTCCTCTCAGACTGTCCATCTGTCTGGGGATGAAACGCCGAACTGAGCTTCAGCTCCGAACCTAATGCATCCCGAAGACCCTTCCACACCTCGAAGTAAATCTCCGATCTTGATCCGAAATGATCGACTTCAGGACACCATGCAACCTGATAATAATACTAACATACAACCTAGCTAAACTCTCTACTGACTACTTCTTCTTCATAGGCAAGAAATGTGCAGTCTTCGAGAATCTATCTACTACTACCCCAATCGAGTCATTAACTTGTCTAGATCAAGGCAAACCCGTAACAAAATCCATAGTGACAGCTTCCCACTTCCATACTGGAATCTCCATCTTCTGCATTAGCCCAGATAGTCGCTGCCACTCGGCCTTCACTTACCGGCAAACAAGGCATCTAGATACATACTCCGCTACATCCTTCTTCATGCCAGACCACCAAAAAGATCTCTTCAAATCCTGGTACATCTTAGTGTTACCTGGATGAATAGAGAATCTAGACCTATGAGCCTCCGCTAAAACATGCTCACGGACATCTACAATGCCGAGAACACAAACACGGTGATGGAATCTAATCACACCATCCTCATCACGAGCAATGCCTGCCTTGCCCACTAACTCCTGGAGTCTAGGGTCGGCCTTCTGTTGCTCGATCACCTCATCCAACACCGAAGACGTAATGGACAACTGAGCTACAAAAGCCTGGCACAAAGATGGCTCTAACTCAGTCATCACACACGCCGCATCCTCCAACATCTTCCAATCCTGCTGGAGCGATGACCTCTTCCTACTAAGGGCATCCGCTACAACATTCGCCTTTCTAGGATGATACTGGAGGTCGAAGTCATAGTCCTTCAGAAACTCATTCCATCTTCTCTGCCTCAGGTTTAATTCCTTTTGGGAGAAAAGATACTTCAAGCTCTTGTGGTCAGTGAACATCTCAAATCTGACACCATAAAGATAGTGTCTCCAGATCTCCAGTGCATGCACCACTGCCGCAAGCTCTAAATCATGAGTCGGATAGTTACGCTCATGCTCCTTCAATTGACGAGAAGCATATGCTACTACCCTTCCTTGCTGCATCAATACACAGCCAAGGCCAATCGGAGATGCATCCGTGTAGATAGCAAAACCTTCAACACCACTCGGAAAAACTAACATAGGAGCCGAAGTGAGCTTAGTCTTCAATAATTGAAAACTACTCTCACACTCTTCGCGCCATACAAACTTCACTCCCTTCCTGGTTAGCTGAGTCAATGGGGCGGCGATGGATGAAAATCCCTCAATAAATCGCCTATAATAACCGTCAAACCAAGGAAACTCCGAATCTCCGAAGGGGTCTTGGGAATCTCCCAATCCATAACAGCCTGGACCTTCACTGGATCAACTGCTACACCAGCACCGGAGATAACATGCCCAAGGAAATGAACCTCACGCTACCAAAAATCTCACTTGCTGAATTTTGCATACAGCTTGTGCTCTCGGAGAACTTCCAACACTACTCTCAAATGTTGACGGTGTGTGGCCTCATCCAGAGAATAGACCAACACATCATCAATGAAAACTACAACGAAACTATCTAAATACAGTCTAATCACCTATTCATGAGATCCATGAACGTTGTAGGGGCGTTGGTCAGACCAAACAGAAGGACCAAAAACTCATAATGTCCATAACGGGTCCTAAAGGCCGTCTTGGACACATCCTCACTCCTAATCCTCAACTGATGATAACCAGACCGCAAATAAATCTTAGAAAAGACCGATGCATTTTCCAGCTAGTCAAACAAATCATCAATCCGAGGTAAGGGATACATGTTCTTCACCGTCACTTGGTTTAGCTTCCTATAATCAATGCACAACCTAAGTGACCCATCCTTCTTCTTCACGAATAAGACAGGTGCGCCCTAAGGGGAAACGCTAGGGCAAATGAATCCCTTATCTAACAAATCTTACAACTGCTTCCTTAGCTCCGCTAACTCTGTAGGTGCCATTTGATAAGGGGCCTTCGAGATAGGAGAGGTGCCTGGAAGCAACTCTAGAGTAAACTGCATCTCTCTAGCCGGTGGCAATCGAGATAAATCATCGGGAAAAACATCTGGAAACTCCCGCACTACATCAATCTCCGCAAGAGTAGGTGACTCATCAGCTTTGGGTGCTAATACTACGCTGGTAAGAAAAGTGTCACAACCCTTGATCACCATTCTCATCGCCTTCATGACAGAGATGACCAACTTCCCCGCTAAGTTCCTTGGCAAAGGATGAGAAAACTCGTCCTCACCAGGAATGCGGAAAACAATCTTCTTCCCACGACAATCTACTAAGCATAGTGCTCCTGTAGCCAATCCAGACCAAGAATAGCATCATAGTCCTTCATCTTAAGCAAGAAGAAGCACCCTTCTAATACTCTATCCTCAATGCACACCGGTAAATATGGAATACACTTCCTAGTCGATACCGTATCCGCATGTGTGTGCACAGAAAGATGGACTTCTAACTCTTCAGACTTTAACCCTGACTCTAAAGCTAACTACCTAGCAAAACGCTCGGAAATGAACGAGTGGGTAGCACCCGTATCGAACAAAACCCAAGCATGCACACCCATGAAAAGAACCGTACCTTCGGTGACATGCTTCGCCTGCTCGGCATCCTCACGAGCTAACGCAAACACTCGAGTTGGGGCTCGAGGTCTCCCTAGTCGTCCTATCGTTGGCACTGCTACTGTTGCTGCTGGGGCTGGTGCCGCTCCACGCTGTGCTCCCTGCTGAAGCCTGGGGCAATCCTTGATCCTATACTAGCTGCTCTAGCACTTCAAGCACTTCCCCGCCAACTTCCAACATTCCGTACCACCATGTGCCCTCCCGCAATGAGGACACTCCTTATTGCCACTGGGAGAATGCTGAGAAGATACTGACGACTTCCTAATGTCGCGGGACACTACGGTGACTGATGTGCCGCCTTCTTCTTCTCCTGGCCTCTGGAAAGGGGCTGCAGGCCTCTTCTGAGAAGCCTTCTTCTCCTCAAGATACTGCTCCATCTCTCTTTCCTGTCGACAAGCCACGCTAAGAGCCTCATCGAGGGTACAATGGTCAAATGCCACCAACCTCATCCTCAGTGATGGCCTCAGACCCATCACGAACTTCTTCGCCTTCCTGCGCTCATCAGTAACAATATGGGGTGCATATTTGGATAGCTCGGCAAACCTAGCCTTGTACTCCAGAACGGTCATGGAGCCATGAGTCAAAGAGAGGAACTCCTGCTCCATCTTGTCCTGGATGTGCTCCGGAACAAAATTGGCTCAGAAGAGCCTCACAAACTCGTCCCAAAACACCTCTACAACACCGCCCTCGAATCGAGTACGGATTAACGAGGACCACCACACGTCGGCTCGCTCCTGCCAAAACCACCCATAAGGACTAATCCAAATACTCTAAACTCAGAGAAACTAAATGCATAATTAAACAACACATACCTGTAGCATATAGGTGGCTAAAGTGACTCTGCCATCGTCGGCACACCTAATAGCTTAGAAGATGTTCTCAATCTCCCTCAACCATCTTTCAGCTAACAATGGATCGCTCTCCCCCTTAAAAGAGGGTGGCGACATCCTCTTGAACCGTTCCATGATGGAGGGTCCACCATGGTCCTGAGCTTGGGGAACTGGCACCTGAGCCTGCTACAGCAAACAACATAAGCAACACATATATAGCATAACAACATAATGAACATATCATCAAATAAAACAGGCTACTTTATCTATCGTTCTAACCTGAGCCTGCTGAGCCTCAAGTTGAGCCTGGAGTGCAGCCTGGGTGTGGGCCTGCATCTGCATGGCCTGTACTATACCCTGCATGAACACTCCATAGTCTACTGGTGGCGGTGAGGGCAGCACAGGACCTTGGGGTGCTGGGGCCTGCTGCTCATCCTGATCCTCACGCCTAGGCTCAACTCTTTCTTCTCTCCTCTGCTCACCCTCACGAGCAGGAACACCACGCCTACCACGCGAAGCCATAGCCTGCAAAAATGATTTAATCACAATTTAGAACCACGCTATCTATTTCCTAACTATTTCCTTTAGCTATGTGGACAATCTATAGAGACTTAGCATATAATGAGGATGATGATATATGCATATTTATGTACAATTTCAGCCTGTAGTCTCTGATACCAATCTCTGTGACGACCCTCCTTATATCGTTACAAATATACCATCCCACATCGATATAGAGAGCATCGCTACAGTGGGACATTTACCCAACACATTTTCAATAGGTTGAGACGTACACAAATATAACACATAACAGCGGAATAGAAAGAACTAATATGAAGAAAAATGTCTTATTCCATCACCCATATTTATCCACAGTCTATATAGATACAAAGGAATTGAACATCTCAGAACTGAATGACTAAAACAACTACATTGTCCACAAGTGTCATCTACAATTAAATACATGGTGTAATGTAATACAAAGTCTTCCTTTATTACATACTATGAAATAAAAGTACAATATCGTTGTCTCCACAAGTAATCTCCTACTCTTGCTCCGAGTCACTCCGAACCAACTCCTCGGAAGAAGTAGAGACACCTGCACCTGTACGCCAAAGCAAGAATGAGTCCAAAGACTCAGCAAGTAATTCCATACACACTATACTTACATACATCACATGAATCTTTATCTTTTACACAAACAACTAACACATATAACATGGATTTGACAACCTTAAACAAGAAAAGCCTAACATGATACTTCTATAATTTCATGGTGCATGGAACAAGTATTGAATTTCTTTCACAACAAGTAAACCTGTACATGATTTCTACAAATTCCTTAAACTATCCGATCATTTTAAACTCAATTAATTAAGCAATTACACACCTGTGATTAACATGAATTCTACATATTAAAAAAAAACAAAACTTCTAGCATGGATTCTACGCTCATTTCCATATACTTAACACAAATATAAACATGATAGCTTGCTGTTTTGTCAAGATTTCAACATATTCATAACATGATTTACAATTTCACATGCTCTCACATTTATTTTGCATATTCACATGCTTCTTTACACTTTATACAATTTTCACAATTCATATACACAATTCATATTATTCTCATTAAGATGCCGTGACACGTAGTCCAAAGCACCTCTAGAAGGACACACACTTATCACATCACACACATATGTATCACCTAGGCATTTCAGTGATAAATCTTAGTTACTGCGCAGAACCGGGAGAAGCACTCTCCACCCTAACCAGCGGTACTTGTCCGCCTCCAGGATTTTATCCCAATGCCCGTGGGACATCACACACATATGAACCTTCCCATAGGGACTTTACTACGGTACAGTTCCTCAGCCCTCTAAGGTAGAAGTGTCACCCATTGGCACAGTTACACATTTTCCATTTTAAACACACTTTAATTACACACCGTTTAACATACTATTCTCATATTCACACACATGTACATGGTTTAGATTACATAACATGCTACTAGTGTTAACATAGTTAAACCAATTATACACTAATCCTAATCATGCTGTAATTATCTAATTGATCACTAATTATATTAAACATGCATTGATTGATCATTTTATCATGAAAAACCAAAATGTATATCTACTATCATCCATTCAGCACGAAATTTTAACTACATATTAGGTACTGGTTAATCATCTTGTATTTGAATTTTCATATTTTTCAGAAATACACACTATTTATGAAAATTTGAGCAATATATCATAAAACTTGTCAATAATCATATTTATATGATTCACAGTGTTACAACTACAATGACCATCCTATCTCATGTATCTAATAGTCATGAACTCGTACAAAATTTATAGGAATTTAATCAACTTCACACTATTTATTTGTAAGTTAAACAGAAAACACATGCTCACTGTTTTATACTCCAAAAAATTAATAATTAACACAGTTGTTAGAAATTTACCCAATTTTTATAGCATGATCTCACACATATTGAAATGTTACAGGAAATTTCTTTCATCACAATTCAACACAGAACCATGCAAACAGTAATTAACATGATTAAAATATGTTCAATACCACATTGCAGATAAATTAAATAATCATTACAGTGAACGAAAATTCACCATAATTTCTTGTCACGATCTACCATAAATATTTAACAATAGAATAATTTTTACCATATATCCTCATGCGCAGAAATCCAAAAAATAGATCATTTAAAGGCAAACAGGCACACTGTCACTGTCTGAAGAACTTGGCGGCATAGTGGTGGCCGCCTACCAAGTTAACAACAACAAAGGCTGTCGTCAACTTCAGATCTTAACGGCAGCAAAGCTTGCCGTTAAGTTCCTGTCTGTGCAAAACACAGACTGAATGCCAAATGTGATAGAAAAGGGGGTTCCATGACACGATTAAAAATCACAAAAATTGCCTAGGACCTACTAGACGCATGTAGGGATAACGTGAATGGTTTACTTGCCTTCAGAAAAATCTACAAATGGGGTTTTAGGTTGAAGAAGCCCTGTTCGGCCATAGCCAAAGAGCCTTCAATTCCTCCCCAATCCGGCTTCTGTGTTGATCTTTGAAGAACACCGGAGTCAGGAAGACGATCCTCGATATCTAGACTTCCTCCCTGTCGAAGAAGAATGCCGGATGAAGCCTCCAATCGCTGGATCCACGGTTCCAAAGATCAGGTTTCACACATGAAAGTTTATGTTTTTCTCAAGAGAGCAAAAGGGACAATCCGTCGATGGGGGTGTTTTTCTAGGATAGGGTTTTAGGGACGCGCTTTGGGTAGGGTTTCCTGACCGTTGGGGTCAGTTACCAAAACAAGAGGTGACAATTTCAGGGGCGTTTCCGGATCTGAAGTCGCAACAGATCTGGGAGACTAACATCAACATCACTGACCGCCAATATGGAGTTGGCGTCCATCGATGTGGCCGCTGACTCACCATTAACGTCAACTCATGTTGATGCCAACAGGTCGTCTGCACAGAACTTAAAACTGCAGAAAATCATATTTACACCATACCAATAAATAAACTATACAATGTACACTTCAAAAATAGTACTATCCATGCATGTAATTATATATATATATACCATAGGTATACATGTCTAAATTTACATCAATCTATCAATTAGTTTATTTACATACACATGTATATATCTATACACACAAACATCTATTTCTACATAAGCAAACACCTATACAAGAGAGTAAAATTTTAGGGCCTACATGAGTATCCTAGGAAAAATACCTGGATCACTTTTGGCTTCAAATTTGTCTAAATCAACTTTATCATTGTTATGTATAAAGACTTTGGGGCCGAAAACTCTAAAATACCCAATCTGGGTTTCTTACCTTTTAAGAGTCATAGGGAGTTTTCTTCATCACAGGTCTTACCATGGCTCTATTGAGGATGTAACATGAGGTATTCACTACTTCTGCCCAAAAGCGTCTTGTGAGTTGGCTTTCAACTAGAAGAGTGCGAGCCATTTCCATCAAGGTCCTGTTCTTTCTCTCCACAATGCCATTTTGTTCTAGTGTCCTTGGGGAGGAAAACATGTGATCTATCCCTTGATTCTTGCAAAAATCAGAAAAAGAGTTGTTATCAAACTCTCCCCCTTGATCAGTGCGGATTGAACATATCTTGTGTGTGCTACCATGTTCAATCTTGTTAAAGAACTCTTCAAAGACTTTAAGTGCCTCATTTTTGTGAGCAAAAAATTTGACCCAAGTGAACCTAGAGAAATCATCTACAATGACAAAACCAAAACGTTTGCCATTGAGACTAAGTGTTCTTGTAGGTCCAAACAGGTCCATATGCAGCAATTCATACGTTTTGAAGTGACTATGGGAGCATTTGATTTGAAAGACTTTCTGGTTTGTTTTCCCTGGGCACATGCATCACAAAAGCTTCATTTTTATTGAAAGAAATTTCAGGAAGTCCACTTACCAATTTCAGCCTCATGATCTTGTGTAAAACATTGTAGCTCGTCTGACCAAGCCTATGATGCCACAAAGTCAACTCATCCTATTTACTTGCAACAAGACACAAATTTTTGTTTTCTGGTTCATCTAAATCAACTAAATAGATATATTAACCCTTTTTCCAGAAAACTTGAGACTTCCTGTTTTTTTATCAACAATTTTACATGCACTTGATTCAAAGATGAATTTATGACTTTTATCACACAATTGGCTTATGCTGAGTAAATTATGATTAAGACCATCAACCAACAACACATTGTCTATTGAGTTAGAGGCAAACTTACCTACCTTACCTGTGCCAATGATTTGGCCTTATTGTTACCTCTAAAGACAACTTGACCTCCGTCTTTTTCAACCAACAAACAGAATTTTCCTTTGTCGCCCATCATGTGCCTCGAGCAGCCACTATCCAAGTACCATTTGTTTTGATTTTCGACTGCTAGGCATTCCTGCATATAGGATCAGACAAGAGGTTTTGGTACCCAAATTACTTTGGGTCCAACGTTTTCATTCAAGCCAAAGAGTAAATGCTTAGGAATCTAAATCTGTTTGCATTTCAGTTTATTTGAATTATTCTAACATTGTTTTTCATTATGGCCAAGTTTCTTACAACATTGCATGATGAAGATTTTCTCAAAACATTTTTTTTGTTATTTTGTTG
The DNA here is from genome assembly GCA_014218235.1 of Colocasia esculenta. Taxonomy (NCBI): domain Eukaryota; kingdom Viridiplantae; phylum Streptophyta; class Magnoliopsida; order Alismatales; family Araceae; genus Colocasia; species Colocasia esculenta. Next base: position 63,092,509 of record CM024762.1, read on the forward strand.
AACATTTATTCCTTTTTACCTTTTTATTGCCTGGATGATTGTCCCTTGACAGCATTCTTCCAGGCCTATCGACAGCTCTCACTGAGCCTGTCGACAAACTTCTTATTTGGCTGAGTAGATGAAGTCTTTTGATTTGATTATTGCTGCTTATTCTTAGCTTGAGTTTTCTAGCTCTTGGAAGGAACTTGTTTGCTTGTGCTTGGACTCTTGAATACTCCTTGGGATGCCCAACACATTGCATCATGTTCAATGTGCTCCAATTCAAGGTGCCTTTCTTAATCTGTTCCTTTGTCCAAGTATCTTCATCTTCAGGCAGCACATACGCTCCTTTGCTAACGATCTTCCATAACTCAAAGTCTTGAGCTCTCAAAAATACTGCATACGATTTTTCCAATATGGATAATCAGTGCCATCAAAGAAGGGTGGCCTGGACACTGAATGTCCTCAGCCATAAACCCCTTGTTAGATTCCATGAGATCAAGAATCTCTTGATCGTAAGATCAAGATACAAAAGCAGTAAATCGGAGAAATCTCGCTCTGATACCAATTGTAAGATGTGCGAAATTATCTATTATGGTAATCTAGAATGAGGGGTTGAATAGATTACTTCCAATTAAAACACTATGATCTTCTTTTTGACTTAACATTGACCAATTAAAAACATCAACAGATTCACATTGAAATCGAACTACTATGTGTGTGCTTATTGTGAGTAGAATAGGAACAACCTATCTAACGTGTGAGAAATCAACGTGCCTACAAAACATCTATCGTGAAAACGTTCAAACAACAGGACACAAAGATTTAAGGTGGTTCGGAGTACACAACTTGTGTATCCTATGTCCACCGTCCACACACACACCACACACACACACACACACACACACACACACAGAAACACCTGCTTATTAGCGAGTTCCACTCTACAACTCACACACACACGTTGTCTGATGTAAACACACGATCAGAACAACAAAAATCATGTGAATCAAGCACAAGGGATGCTTGAAACACAACCACACACACAGATGTATGAGAGATATGAAAAGACAAGAGTTCTAAGATGAAAGAACAAATCCCAATGAAGAACTCTTGTCGCTGGTCGTCCAGAAGAACTCCAAGCTCCACTTTGATGATCCTCAGATGACGTAGAAGCTTGAACCACGGACGAACCAACTTCAACTCCGTTCCGAAGATGATTCTTCTGTGATCTGGACAGAGGGTTGAAGCAGAGCAGCAGGGAGAAGCTTTCTCTCTTGGGTTTTGCTTCAGGTTTTTGTATGGTGGCTTCTCTCTTCGAAAATAACTCCATATGTCCTATATATATGGGTGTCCAAGTTTGGAGAGGCGTGCTAAAAGGAAACACCCAAATACAGAACATATCCAAATCTCAGAATTGAAGTTTCTCTTCGTCTGTCGATAGGTGACTATTCATCTGTCGACAGGTATTGACAGATTTCCAATTTCAGAACATTGGTCTTCCGAGAAATGCTTTCCTGTGTATGGCTGTCGACAGGCTATTTGTGGCTATCAACAGGCACACTTGTCCTGAAGCTTTTCTGACTTCTCTGTGCTTGGCTGTCGACAGGGACCTGTAGGGCTGTCGACAAGTACTTGCTTGATGTCTTTTCTTGAGCTTTTGCTCTTGAATTTGATACTTATCTTTCATACATTCACACCTACATTACAAAACATTGTTAGTGAGATATAATGAATATGTAGATGATCAATTGAAGCATGTTTTGATATGATTGTATCTTGCTTGACTTTGTCAATGTCATCATGTTTCAACCATTCATACAACATCAATTAACATTGTTCATCATCAAAAACATGTAATCACGAACGTCACACATGTGAACCAAACACATTACTCACCACCTTCCAAATTTTATGATCTTGTGCTCGTAAAAACACCTGCATAAGAGTTTTCCAGTATGCATAGTTAGTTCCATCAAAGTAAGGGGGTCTATTCACAGAATGACTTTCTGCAATGTAACCTCTAGAATCCATTTCACACGGATCTCTCTGGTTGTTAAACCAAATGAATTAGAGAGCCTAGCTTTGATACCACGTGTTGTGTATGGAATGAATATCTAGAAGGGGGGGGGGTGAATAGATATTGACCAATTAAAAATTTAAAACTCGAGATTAGGATCAGATAGATGAAACAATCTAACCAGTGCACATCAAAGCACACAATGCAAGTAATATTTTTAAGGTGGTTCGGCTTTAGTGTGGAGACGTACATCCACCCCTCACAAAACCATGTGAGGCTTCACTATCAACTGAATTGTGTGAGACACTCACACAACCGCTGATTCACAGCTTCTTATAGACCGCTGATTCACAGCTTCAAGATTGTACCAAATCTCACAATCCTTGCACACACTATGTAGGATCAAACCATCTAATCTAACTAGAGCAGACAACGAACCAAATTGGTGTGGAGAAGAAATAAAAAAAATCAAACTAGAGAGAGGTCATAAGAACTGCAGAAATATGCAAACACTGTGCGCTGGA